>OZ005651.1:263612140-263706140 GCA_963930645.1 Salticus scenicus | reverse complement strand
ACTTAGAATAGGTGATATCGACAAATTATGATGAAGTATTACATTTACTATTGCCATACTATACATTTCTATGACAGATTTACTGGCAATTATGAAAAAAAAAAAAAAATAATAATAATAAATAAAATAAAATAAAATAAAGTATTGAAAAGCTTGACTGGTGCGGCGGACCACTAAAATTTATATTTTACAGGTCCGGTGAATATTTTTGTGGTCCCAGACGAAAGGACCACTGTTAATTTCGAGCCCTGCTAATGGTAAAATCTTTTGGGTATACGCACACCAGGTCATTTTGTGAAATACTTACATTTTTTAAAGTTTTATCCTTTTGAATTTTTTCATTTGTATTAAAAAATATCATGATTTGCAAATAAGGAATAATCCTCAAACCTTTAGTTTTAATTATCTTTTTGAATTTTGCGTTTAGAGTAAGCAGAAGACGAGTTAAGACGTTTTAAAAACTATACGAGGGCACAAAATAGAAATTTTGTATGTAAACGACTTGTCACAAAACATGATATCTCTTACACTCAAAAGTTATACAATTTGTCATACATTTTTACAGTATTACTGCCCAAGTTTAGAACTACTTTTATAAAGATATCTTGAAATTCGTTCATTGTCTGGTATTAAATTTAGAAATTTGTCGAAATTTTCGGAAATTTTTCAATAAAATTAGTTTGATAGCACATAAATCCAGATCATATACAAACTTATAATAATTGTTCAATACTTTTCTAAGTAAAAGGCTTTGTAACTTTTTTATTAATTAAAGTTAATAATTAAGTATTAATTATGAACTAATATTATTAACTAATTATTAAGTATTATTGTAATAATTAAGTATTAATTAATTAATTAATTATTATTATTATTATTATTTTAATTTTACGTTTTGCAAAACTGTCATTTTTTAGAGAAATCATAGGTGTTTTTACTGGTTTTTTTTCATAATTTTTTTCCCGAGGATTTTTATATATATCATAATACTTTTTTAATACAAATGAAGAGATTCAGTGAATAGAACTTAAAAAAAAAAAAAAAAAAGAAAGTATTTAAAAAAGTTCTCTAAAGGTGTACGTATACCTTAACGTATCGCAGTTTAATACGACAATTAATAAAAAATAAAAATAAATATAAAAATAAATAATAAAAAATAAAATAAAATAAAGTAATTACAAGATAAAAAGAACTTTTAATACACCACGTTTTTAAATTTTCTGTTGAATCATAAAAACTTGACAATTCTATTTATTAATAAATACTTAAAAAAGAATTTGTTTTGACGAATTATCCCACGAAATTGAAAGAAAATAATTAACTGCGTAATAAAGAGATCAATTATAAGAAATTTTCAGATATTTATTAATTAGATAAAAGTATTAAAGAATGCATTGTCATCGTGTTTTGAGATATTCTAAAAGTTTCAAATGTCTAGCTGGTCGGGAAGTTAGTTAAAAATCGATTGCAAGATTTGTACTGGACAAGCAAACAAGAAAGGGAGTTAAGAAAAACATGGACATAAAATGATATATAATATGAATTGTTTGGCTTATGCTGTCTCTCTACGGACTTTTCTATGCACATAAAGGCTTATTAGACAGTAACCTACATATGCGTTATGCATAGATTACGAAACATTTCAAATATTACGATGATAGTGATGGATTTGAGCTATTTTGAGGGCCTGCATACAAATAATGTAAAAAATGCACTGTCTAACTATTTAAGGTGAATACGGACTTTACAACTAAATATCTATTCACATGTTTATATAGATATAAATTTAAGAATTCAATATCGTTGTAAATTTTAGCAATTAATAGGTACATGACAATACCAACAAAACACACATAAGAGTGATTGTAATTTATTTTAAAAGTTAGCCCAGATTTATTACTGTAAAAGCACTTATTTTCGCGAGGCTTAATTTTCGCGATTTTCGCGAGCCCATCGTAATCGCGAAAATTTAAGCTTCGCTAAATACTTTTTTTTTTTTTCGCAGCAAATAATAATAAAAAAAACAGAATTTTTTCAATTACCAAAACTCACATGCATTGACGGTCCGAATACGAGAAAAGTGAAGGGCTGGGGTGATCACATTTTCGGTGCAAAAGGGGGGTTCAGAAGTCCCTAGTTTGATAAACAGCATGAGGAAAAAGGGATTAAGAAAAGAAAATTTTTTGGGGTGGAATGTGCGCATTGAGCCAAAGCCAAAGTTGATGTATAAACACTGTTGTAAACATTAATTGGTTTTAGAGCGATGAGGAGGTGGGGACGAACTTTTCGGACAAAAGAATATTTCTTAAAATGCCTTATGCAAAACGGGATCTATATTTAGGTACTTTTCAACGTTAGGATTTTTCAACTTTCGGTTCTGTTCATATAAAATTCGCGAAATTTTCAGCTCGCGAAATCACCGATATCTTCATTTTCGCGAAAATTACGGCTCGCGAAAGTAAGTGCTTTTACATATTATGATTCATTTACAATACCTATTAATAGATAAAACCATTTTAAATTACTTACGCTAAAGTGAAATAATAGGGCCATAACATTGAGACATATATATATATATATATATATATATATATATATATATATATAAATAATATACATAAAATTATGACTCTACATTAACTACTGCAAATTCTAATGTGTTCTTAATTATCTATAGAAAATGCGATTTTGATAATCAAATATTAATCTTTTTGAGTGACCCTGTAAAATATCGATAAACGTTAAACGCATTATTTTTTACCTATTGTAGTGAAGCCCATGAAGATACTGCTGCTAACCGTGTAGTCAATATGCATAAATATTGCTCAAATATTAACGCTCTTTTTCGAAGTCGTATGAAACTTCTTCGATAAATTAATCTTGAAATGCAAATAGAAAATAATAATAAAGAATAATGAATGCAACTTTTCACATAAACGGGAATAGAAAACGAAGTTGATGAGTACAATGCGTGAATTTATGTAGCATCTATTATAGTATGTTGTTAAGAGTTTGTACTAGCATGCACGCATAAAACTCATAGATTAATTAAAGATTCTCACGCCACTTTACACAACGTGCATCTTTACTTGGCGGAAGTTATGTCTCTTAGATGAAATTATAAGGCGTGCCAATTGCAATTATATTATTCTAGGGATTTCAGTGTTATGAACTTATTAATTTATTAAATTTTCTGGAAAGAAGTTTAAATTGTGTTTCTTTAAAACTATTATACGATATTTACATTTTAATATTTCTCGCATATACGTGTAACTAAAAAAATTTCTTTAAAGGTGTTAAATATTAATCCAATAATTATATGAAATAATTTTTTTTTTCTCGTTAAGCAATGTTAAGATTCAGAATTTTCTGAAATATTTTGATTCATAAAATCTTATTAAACGATAGTAATTCAAATGAATAATAACCTTTTATTTTCTTTTATTCTTTAAAAAGAATTTTTAGACATTATCCTTCCTTTTATATTTTCGAGGAAAAAAAAAAATATATATATATATGTGTGTGTGTGTGTGTGTGTGTGTGTGTGCGTGTGTGTGTGTGTGCGTGTGTGTGTATAAATATGAATGAGATACTAATGAATTTAATGACAGAGATAAAAAAAAAAAAAAAAAAAAAAAAAAAGTTTTCAAAATAAGCAAGGACAATGACAATCAAAAGTGTATGACTGCCATGAAAATAAACGATTCGTATGTTGTTAACTGAGATGTACAGTCGGGGAAAAAAAAAAAAAAAAACGCAGCACTCGATGCAACTCCGTTGCTAATCAATGCACAAAAATGTAATAGGTATCATTCGACGGAAAATTGAGAGTAGATTCAGAAAATGAACGGAAATTTTGAATTGGGGGTCGTCTACATATTAAAACGCGCACCAACTTTGATTTTTTCAAAGGTAATGCCCCATTTTTATTTTATATTTGAATTCCTGTGATCGCGACAATGCGAAAAAGTATATTGGTTGTATATTTTGCTTATTTTTTCACAGAGTTATAAGCGTTCAAAGTTTGAAGGTGCTAATGTTAAATTCATATTTCAAACTTTTATTAATATCTTCACAAAAAATAACTTGATCGATATAATTCTTTTTTTACGAGATGCAGTGAAGAAACCCAAACATAATCCATCATTAATTTTGATTCTGAAAAATAGTTTTAATTCTGAAAAATATTAATAAATTCATATTCATAAAAATTATGAATTATGACCTATATTAATTTTTACATAAAATGAATCCAAATGCTGGAAAATATGGGTGTGCAAATTTGCAGCTCATTCCAATTATTAGTTTTCGAGATAGAAATAAATCTTTCTTTTGGAGTGGTTTAGGGGGCCGTCTCTTAAAAAATTTTGAATGAGATAACGTAGCAAATCTTAAAAAATAACGGAGAAAATTGAACAAAATATTTTTATTTTTTATTTAAGGGTCAAATTATATAACAACGACGTCAAATGCAAAGAAATGAAACAAAAATGTTGATTTTTAGACATTTGTGTTAGTATCAAGAATTCGTGTTAAACCCCTTATTTTACATTGACAAAAGTATACACAAGTGTTATTTACTTCATCGATTACTGGTGATAAATTTAGAATCCTTTAACCCTTTGCGGCGCAAGACAAGTTGAAACATTTAAATTATACTTCCACCGGAATTCATGAACTAAATTAAACTAAAAGAAATTTTAAATTTTACGGTTTAAAAAATTGGCATTTTCTGATATGTTATAAACGTGAATTTTTGCTAGAAAATTTCCGGGATGAATTTTTGCACCTGGATTTTAAATTTTGCGTCCTCGCAGCGAGGACAGCGCGCGTTAAGGGGTTAAACGAACACTAGAAGAAAAAAAATAACTAAATAGGCGGGGTTTACTGTTTGAAATACTCTCAAAATAAAATATTTCAAAAAAAATTTTCTGTACCACAATTATATTACAGATGGATATACATTATAACTATATTCTTTCTAATTAATATATTTCTATCCATAGTATATTTTATTGCAAAAATATGAACACTGGGTACATGCTTAAGAAATAAGTAACACACAAATTACGAAAGAAACGCCCACTGGCATTGTTATAGATTTTCAAATGATGTGAATCTACGTCAGCAGTCGCGAAAGCGTTAATTAAGAAATTATATTTTCATAGAAATTATAAAACAAATCGTACAGTTCCAAAGAGATCAACTGACCTAAAACTGGTAAGTGCTATTAAAATTGTTTAATATTTACTTTATGAAACCTTACAATAATTTATCCGAAAAGATTTAGTTTATGCGTTGTTGTATATATATATATAGCTATATTATTTCAGTTTGTATATTATGTTACACGTACGAAAGAAAATTTAAGCTTTATTGGTGATCAGTATATCCATGATAGATACTTTTTAATTGAAAAATATTGCACTTTTATAAAAAGTATTATCTGACCAATCGTAAGTGTAATGTATTTAAATATACCTAAAATTATTTAACCCCTTAACGCGCGGCGTCCTCGCTGCAAGGACGCAAAATTTAAAATACAGCTGCAAAAATTCATCCCGGAAAATTTTTAGCAAAAATTTACGTTTATAACATATCAGAAAAGGCCAGTTTTTTTAACCTTAAATTTTAAAATTTCTTTTAGTTTAATTTAGTTCATGAATTCCGGTGGCAGTATAATTTAAATGATCTGAATTGTCTTGCGCCGCAAAGGGTTAAAAAAAATTTACTAAAGTATATACATATCCAAAAAACTGAATTCATGATAATTAAGATACTGCAAACGTGTTAATATTTTTATTTCGTTTTATAATTCTTTTTGTCTTGAAATATTTCCGGTGTGAAACAGTATAATTTTGTCTAGTTCTTGTAGGATCTTAATTTTATTTTTCTATATTTAGAGATAGCCCCCTAACACATTTTTGATCATAACTCTATGAATACGAAAGATAAAGTATACAAACAGTATACTTTTCCGCACTGCCAGACTCTCAGAAATTTTAATATGAAGTCAAAATTGGGTGTTACTATTGAAAAAAATCAAAGTTGGCGCTCATTTTAATATGTAGATGACCCCTAATTCAAAATTCGACTACATTTTCAGAAAGTGCATTTCATTTTCTGTTGAATGGTGTCTATTAAATTTTTCTGCGTCAATTAATAACGAAATACCATCAAGTGCTGCGTTTTTTTTTTCCCCGACTGCACATCTTTCATATATTAATACAATTTTGGAGTATGAATGGGAGTAAAATTGCAAAGGCAGTTATTCTTTTTCAGTTTCAGATACGTATTGTATGTTACATATTTGTTATTTTAAGTTCTTATTAAATCATTATCACATTAAAACCTGGAGAATCTGCACACTATCAGGGATGGAACACGGGCGCAGTATTCATACCTCTATCAATGTAAGAAAATTTTCTACTTCTTAAATCAACGATATTATAGGTAGTAAAATTTCTTAAACAGATTCCGGTATGAATTCTGCGCCCGTGTTCCATCCCTGCACTATTCAAAAGAATAATATAAAAATTCCAAATATTAATATTTTGCTAACTGTTGCTGAATAATTTTTAATTCATTCCTTTTCTATGTATTTCCATTACTAGTTTGTTATCACGCTTTAATGTAATGCAACATCTGTAATAAAACCAAAATAGTTATTTTGCGCAATTTGTTCTTACAGGGTTCACTGTAATAATAATAATAATAATAAAAGAAAAAACGAAAGCTTTTACAGTAAAATGTGCTGGCATCCATATCGCCAGCATATTCTGCTGTTAAATAAGGCAATTTACAGCGGAAACATCTGTAAAGAAAGACTCTTTTACAGTTGTTTCTGTTGTAAATTACTTCTATTTTACTTCCCCCCCCCCTCCATGCACCGATATTGCCAGCATATTATGCTGTAAATCTACCGTTTTTTTTTTTTTTTTTTTTTTTTACAGTGTTGTTGGGATTGCGCACATGGGTAAGAGTGGTTGTTATTTATTAATACAATTGTTAAGAATAATAATTACATTTACAGTGGGTGATCAAATTAGATTATTATTATTTATTTATTTTTTGTTTGTTACATTTTTTCGATTAAAAAAAAAAAAAGACGAAACGGGCTGGAACTTCAGACATGCAAAGGAAATTTATAAACCCACACTTTCCATTATCGATTTAGTCCAGAGTGCAATCGAGGTATCAACCCCAAATTGAAGAAGGGAAAAAATACTTTGGATCCCCTTGTATCATAAAAATTTACAAATGACTTATAACTTTAATACATTGTCGCACATACTATGTACAATATTTGAATGTTTTGTTGTGGAAATTGCGCCTTTATTTTGGCAGTTATAATTTATTTTTTTTAAATTATTAATTTATTTTGGCAAGATTTTTGCTTATTATTACAACACATTTCCAAAAAACTCTACAGAAAGTTTGGCAAAACATTACATAAACATTATTCTGAAACATAAAATTCATACGCATAACATTTGATGAGATATGAGCATTTATAGTAATAATTTTTTCTGCGCATGCTTGAAATATACAATTTTTTTTTAAACATAGGTTGAAAGCTATATTGGGCAACGTTTGTCGAAAGTTCATTGGAATAAAATAAAAATTAAGCAAATTGTCGGCAAAAGAACGAGCTAGATTTTAGGTATTTTCCAGAGTTAAAATTTCATAAGGGGTTTTTCACATATTGCTTATTTATTTGAAAATCCAATTATTTCAACCGTGTGCAAAAGTTCTTTTTTTGTGAAAAACCCTTTATGAACTCACAAAGTAGTAATGAATATGTATACAGAATCTATGTTAGTAGCTTAGGAGAAATCGTTTAAAATATTTTGCACTACAGCCATTCTATAGAAATTTCTATGAAGAGTTATGAAAATTCAAGCATTTATTTTGGAAAACAAGACAAAATAACCATTTTTTAGCTTAGATGCTCGAAACAATCAACATGCACATTGAAGTAGACACTCCACTATTGCTATAGTACAGCTACCTGGAGACGCTGCACATACACCTTTCCATTTGATGCACTGTGTGCGCAATGTCTCCGACCGCGATATCTCTTCTAGCTTTATCTTATATAAAGTCTGTAGAGTGATTTTTCCAATCGCGGAATTTTAGACGTGCATTCTACTTTATCTTTCTTTCTTCTTTTGAAAATTTCAACATAAAGACGAAAAAAGTTTTTTTTTTTTTTTTAAATAAATTAAATAAATAAACAAATTGCTTTTCAATGTTTTGAAAAATCTAAAGGTTTGTTGATGAAATTTAAGGGCAATACTTATTAAGCATTACTACACAATTAAATAAGCATAATTACATTTTCAATAAATAAACGTTTATAAATAAATAAATAAATAAAGAATAAACACTCTGGTGAGACAAAAATATATATTTTATATCGAATTACACATTTTGTTTCATATTTATGCAACCAATCTATTTATAATAATACAAAAATTCAGTAAAAGCTGTTTATTGAGTTTTGTCTTTTTTAATAATATTTTTATTTTTATTCATTTATTTATTTATATTTTATTTTTTGTTTCGAAGCGGCTTTTTTTTTTTTTTGGGTGCCGAGCTTAATTTCTTACACATTAAAACTCATTCAACTGGGTATTATGGCGCTTAAAGTGGACCTAGAAACTCGACAAACATCCATTCCTGAAATGGAATCTGAACCCGGAATCAGATGAGTGAAATAGTGACTTGAAGGTCTGATCGCTAACCATTCAACCACCAAGTCGGCGTCAAAACGGGAGCGACTGCTTATTGCTTGAAACAACAAATTAAAAATATGAACTAAGTGATTAATTTTACTTTTTCTAAAATCTGATTATTTCTAAATGAAATTAAATAAAATAACCTTTTTAAATTAAAAATTCGTAAAATCTCCAGTATTTTGAACTGAAGTAAAAATACGATCTGACTCTGTATGGATAACTGTTTTAAGCGTAGTTTAACTGGTTTATTCCCAAAATACCCATAATTCGGTAACATTCATTATTGCTTCCCATTGACGAATATTGTTCGAAATATTAAGCTCCAGGTATTCTCCATGCAGTTTAAAACCTCTGATACTGACGGGGAGCCTATTACAATAACATTTTTATCCGCAGATATTGTTAGTTATAAATATTATATTATGGATGTTAGTATTACTTGCCCTAATTATCTAGAACAATCTTCCTATATTTTCAGCGAATGGCAATGAAAATGTCTTTCAGGAAGTCGTGAAACCCCACAGTTTTCAACCAGCTCTTGAAAAGTCTATAGTTGTGTTTATCAATCTAAAGCCTGACCATGACCACATCATCAAAGACTAGTTGCGTTTTATGAGAGAAGGGGAGAAAGAATGAAATTATTTTCTTAGGTGCCAATAACACGGGTTGAAATCAGGCACAGCTTTAACACAAATTACTTATTAAAATTCAGATTTTGAGGATACATGATTTTAAAATCAAATATCGGCTGCACATTTTTATTTAAATATTTCAAATTTACAAAATTTATAATGGTTTGATGTAGACCAGAAAAGTTCCATTTGTCACTCTACCGTGAAGACTAAGTACTTGATTATCGTCTTAATTTTTTCCTCCGCAATGCATAAACACATAACTTTTACAATAAAGGAACAAAACGAATTTTTTTTTCTCCAGATTCAGCCATATCCTTGCTTCAGGATGTGCGTGTGTGTGGTGGTGGTGGTGTGTGTGTGTGTGTGGGGGGGGCACTGGCGACTACCACAAAAGAACATTTAAAAATGTGATGGACAGTAAATAATCATGTCACATCAGCAATAAATTTCTCTTACACCAGCCCTGATTTCAAGAGACGGGAAATTAATATGTATATATATTTCTCATGGAAGCGTCAACGACAAAAATTACTTTTTTCTTTAAACGGTAAGTGTAACTAATTAATTATTAATGTATGTGTGTCTGCTTAGCTCAAGCATCTTTAAATTAAAAACATCCATTAATATATATATATATATATATATTTGACACTTCCAGCGTGATATTTTTATAAATTGAAAATTCATGAAATTTGTAGACATTACTATATAAATAACTTGGAATTGTATAGTGTTTCTTAAATAATATATATATATATATATGATTTTTATCTATCATTTGAATTGGTTGATTACTGTGAAAGATATGTTCTTGATCTTTCCATTTCTACGATAAATTCTGTGAAATAGGCGAACTTAAACAAAAATTTCTGAAAGATTCTTCACTATCAGGTCGGAAAATGTTGGGTTTGAAAACAAAAACTTCACATAAAACAAGTTAAGATAATATAAAATAAAATAATAATTGACAGTTTACAAAAATCAACAAACATAAAACCTGGATTTAAAACGAAATTTCTACAATCAGACGATTTTAAATTGTTTCTTAAAAAATTTCGAAGAAGAAAACTACCTATTTGGTAATAGTAATAATCTATCGTTAAACACAATGTGTAGCTAAACAATTATGTGTTTCGGGAAAGAACTTTTTTTTTTTTTTTTTTTAATATATTCAGTTCGCAGGAAATGATTTCCTATTTTGAGAATCAGTAAGAATTCACATTTGAGAAATTAGTTGCAATTTTTTCAGCCATATATTGGGAACTCACAGCGAAGTGGTTAAACAGTTTAAGAAATTATTATTAATATTATTTTCATAAAACAAGCTCTGTAAAAAAATAAATAAAAAAATAAAATTAAAGAAAAAAAAAAAAAAAAAAAAAAAGGATAGACCCTTTAAAAATAAATTTCCAGTTTATCTGAGTCTACGATCGTTATCTGTTGGTAAGAAAAAAAGGAATAAAAGTATCTAAAACTTATCATTATTTGCTTCCTAGTTCGTTTATTCAAACTATTTTTTTTTCCTCAACGAATTTTCCAATTAAAAAGCAGGCCTCGCAGCGCTTCTGTATTTCCTGTACTTGCTATATATTTATGAAACCTCCTATTTTTCCTATATTTTTTAATTGTCGCTCAATATTTCCTATATTTTAGTTTTGACTACTTCCGAATGTCTGATTGAATGTGCTGTATCTACATATTAATTTGAAACGTGTTTTGTCTGTATCCACTAAATTGAGAGAACGGCTAGGTGTAAAAATTTGGTTGAGGTGTCTAAAAAAAGGTCCTGGTCTGTTGATGTATCATCAAAAGAGAGAAAAAAAAGTTGAACGGTCCCCCCCCCCCCTGGGGAGTGCAGAAGTTAGGAACATGTTTGTGAGCTTAACTCAGCTCCAAATTACTTCATGGTGAAGAAGTTGTAGATGAGGGGACTAGACTCAAATACTAAAAAATCAATTTCTGCGATTTTGGAATTTTCGATTTTAAAGGGGGAAAGTAGATTTGGGGGAGGAAAGGGGGAAATTAGTTTGAGAGTGAAGTCCGTTCTAAACCCACACATGTAGCACATCATTTTAAAGGTCTTGAAATTTCATGAAGATTGGGGATGTTTGTATACAATATAGTGCACCCCCTGGTGGTGAAAAATGGAACTAGGTGATTTTGTAGTAGACCCTATCATGTTACATATTATTTTAAAGGTCTTAGTATTTCCTGACCGTTGGTGATGTTCGTACAGAACACACTGTGCCCCCTGGCAGTGGAAAGTGCAACTAAAGTATTTTGCAGGGTACACCACCATGTGACACCTTATTTGAAAAGTCTTGGAAATTCAAGGCAATTGGTGATGTTTGTATACAACATACTGCACCCTCTGATGGAGGAAAGTGAATTTTGTGTAGCTTGCCTGGTATACGGTGCCGAAGCCACAGGCAGCAGAAAC
This sequence comes from Salticus scenicus, assembly GCA_963930645.1. Lineage (NCBI taxonomy): Eukaryota > Metazoa > Arthropoda > Arachnida > Araneae > Salticidae > Salticus > Salticus scenicus. Next base: position 263,694,324 of record OZ005651.1, on the reverse strand, counting down.
ACGAGTCAAAGGTTCGTTCGGTTTAATGTTAATTTTTGAGAACTTTTCATGTTATTAGCGGTCCGCATATACACTAGGGTCATAAGGCAGAGTTTCATTCGGTTCAAGGTAATTTTTTTGTTATTGCTGATTATTTTTTTCGCTATGCTTTTATTTAAAAATAGAAATTCAAACAAAATCGAGTTAAAGATATGAAATCATACAAATTTAAGGTTCATTTCTATTTATAAGGATTTTTCCGAATTTCTTTTTTTAAGTGAAATGTCGTAAATTATATTAGATGTTTTAACTGAAATATATTTAAATAGTGATGCAACGATTTTTGAAACATTACAGTCAATAAAATGACCGTCGAATTCGACGGGTTCCAGCTAGTTACTATTATTATTATTTATATGTAGTACAAGATTTATAAGGATTATTTTTGTTAAAAAAAAAAGAAAGAAAAATGTATATATATTATTTATAAGTAGAGGAAGGGTGGAGAATGTGGAATAGTCGAATAAAATGGAATACCGTCACATCTTCTGTACGGTGCTGCAACTTATCGGAAGCATATCAAACGTTTTCACTGGGCCTCAAATATGAACGGTAGTTCACTTTTTATCAATGAGAAGAGCAGTTTTCGTGCCATACAACTTCTTTGGTTTATCAAGATTCCCGATCAAAAATGTTGCACAGGGTCCCCACTGCTTTCGGCAGCGCAGGTCATTGTGCGCTGCGAGCGCGCATTTATATTCGACATTTTTAATGAATCACTATATTATCGTAAGGGAAAAACATAAATATGAAACACCAAAAAATTATTCTCTCACCGGTGGAATAATCGGTCTCCCCACTGCCTGCGACAGCGTATGCACGCGCGCACGGCTCGGGCGTTGTTTCACCCACCGTTCCTTACCCTCCTGATTATTTTATACTTTCAAAAATATTCGCAATCGTTTTCTTGAGCTTTTAAACCTAAAAATATAAATTACCAACGTTCTATCTGAATTTCTTTATTTTTGCTCTTGCGCCCGCCCCCCTCCCCGCCGCGCCATTACAGATCGTCAACACTTCTAGGGATTGGCGAGAAAAATTGTGAAGGGTCAAGAACGATAAACTTACGCACCTTTTCTACTCAATACAGCAACCCGTCTGGTTTACATTAGGGTGCCTATATTATCTTATCGAGGCACCCTAGTTTACATATCTCTGTGGGCTATGAAAACGAAGGTTTTCTTTCTCTTTCTCTCCCCCTCTCTCTCTCTCTCTCTTTCTTTTCTTTCTTTCTTTCTTTTCTTTTTTTTTTTAATTCTTCTGGTCTCACTTTCATCTTATCGCGGTCAGTGAAATAAAAAATACTGTATTTAAATAGTTTTAAAGAAATGCGATGCATATGCTTAGATAATTTGTTCTAAGTTATAGTTTGAAGAGTAGTTTTAAATGATGTATTATTGTTTACGACAACAATTTACAATAGAATATAAAAAAAATAAATGGTTTCTGTGTTACTAAAATGACTAAATTGCTTTGTAAGTATGTGTTAATTATTGTTAATATTCATTATAAACTGCTTAGGTGGTCAATCTTATAAATTAAATAAAACTCCATTTTTATGTTTTATTATTATGCTAGATAAAGAATAACATTAATAATAAAAATTATAACAATATAATATTCTACTCTTGTTGAATAAAAAATTATTTTTTGAATGTTTTTAATCTGTTTGGATTTAACCCAATTTTAAATGCTGTAGGGTAGGAGGCAAAATTGTTTCCTGTTGCGTGAATTATGTATACTAATTCATATTTATGCATTTGTGCTGTATTAAACTGTTTTTATTTTATTTTATTTTTAATAATTTATTATAAAAAAAAAGTCTTTAAACATGATTGTGGAACAGTAAATACATTTTATACCAAAGTACTATTTTAGAAATTCACCTATTTCCTAAAAAACATAAAATAAGTAATATTTTTGTTAAACATTGTCATTATATATTAAGCACTCTTTAAATATTTATCTATAACTAAAAATCTGTTTTAAAAGTCTTGACTTTACAAATGCTAACAAAACTATTTTCCCGATTTATATTTTAATTAATACTTAACTTGGTTCATATTAATTCCTATATGAAAAACAAAACATTTATTAAGTTTTTATTTTAAATATAGCTGCATATTATGTTACATATTCTATTAAAAGTGCGGTTGACAGTGCCAAAAAATAAACCTTTTCGAATATTTTTTTGTATTTCTCGCTTTTATAAATATATTACAATCTCTTTTATACAGAAATATATGAAAATATAGAAAATGAACAATTGTCATATGATTCGAATAGATTTGAAATACGTACTAACTGTGCATACCCATTGCATTACCTAACATTAAATGCATTTTTCCTCCGTAATGACTCTTTAGAAAAAGTTAAATAGAAGATAAATTTACATGAAAATTATAATTCTACAAATGAAAATTTAGCATTAAACAAAATCTTTTTTGATTTTTTATATGTTTAAGCTACTAATGCCACTAACGTCACTTATTCCACCCCTTCACCTAATTTTATAGTGATTGATGTAATCTGCACTTTCCTTGCAGCAATAAACTTCTCTCGTTTTGAACAGCTTGGACAAGAATCGCCAAAGCCAACTCGCCAAACCCCAAAAATGTTGTCGATTTGTAATGGCGCTTCCCGCCCCTCGTAATAATTCTACACTTTCGAAAATATTCGCTATAGATTTATCGGGCCTTAAAAAACCTAATAATACTAATTTTCAACGCTCTAACTCTTATTTCTATATTTTTGCCCTTTTGATTCCCCCTTTCCATCTATCCAAATAATTTTTTCTCTTTGAAAATATCTGCATTCGATTTGAAGGCCCCAAAAACCTACTCGTGCAGATTTTGAACGGTCTAACACTATTTCTGTAGCTTTGCCCCTCCCTCCCTCCTCTCTTCCCGGTTCTCCTAAAAATTTTACAAATTCGGAAATATCCGTAATCGATTTATAGGTATCAAAAACCTCTATGTACCAATTATGAACGATCTAACTGTCTTTATATATATTTTTTTTTTGCCCCACCGCCCCTCTTTCCCGCCCTACCTAATAACTTTACACTTTCGAAAGTATTCTGATTCGACTTGGAGGCCTCTAAAGCCTGTCCGTACCAATTTTGAACGGTCTAACTGTATTTTTTTTTTGCCCTATAGCCCCCCTCTCCTCCCTGCCTTCCCACCCCACCTGGGGTGAATTTCTAAAATTTCAGAAATTGGTTTTTAGATATTTGTGTGAGATATATTTTAGAGCAAACATCTCATATATATATATTTTGCCACATAAAGGATTATTTGAAATCACGTTTTGCCCCCCTCCCCCCTTTAGGGGCTGAATTTCTAAAATTCCAGAAATTGGTTTTTAGGTATTTGTATTAGCTATATTTTAGAGCAAAAATTTCCCGTATATTTGTTTTTTTGTTTGAGTATATAGGATTATGTGAAATCACGTTTTGCCCCTTTCCCTCCTCTTTGGGGACTGAATTTCTGAAATTCCAGAAATTAGTTTTTAGATATGCGTGTTAGCTGTATTTTAAAGCAAAAATTTTACGGTTATCTGTTTTTTTATTTGAGAAATGAAGAATTTTGTGAAGTCGCGTTTTGCCCTTCCCCTCCTAAGAGGGGCGAATTTTTTAAAAATAGTTTCTTAACGGAGGTCTACGTAAAAGAAGGAACATTGTCAGAAAATTTAATATTTCTAGGTCCAGGGGTTTGGGGTGGGCGATGATGAATCACTCATTTACTCAGGACAAACGATTTTATATATTATTATTTTTGTTGAAAGCTTTCATTCTTTGTGAGTCTTAATTTGCCGTTTTCACGTTCATTTAAAGCCCTTCCGTTGGTATTTCACTAGTATAAAAAATAAATAAATAAAATAACTAAAAATAATTAAAAATTCTGGTCTATAAATGAAAAATGGTTTATGTATTTGTAACAAGATCTGTAGTTGTGTCCTTTGTCAATTTTGTGGTGTTTTCAAAAATGGTGTTACTAAATAGTCATATCATGAATTTTTTAAAAGTAGTTTTTTATGTTTTATAAATAAATTAATATTGCGTCATTTGTTTTATAGATTATTGTTATATATATATATATATATATATATATATATATATATATATTTTTTGTAAAACTTCGCAACGTTTATAGTAACACGATTTTGCAAGTTAAGCTTATTGTTTCCAATAACGTATATTTCAGGTTATTTCTATTCTTTCCGCATTTTGGCACTTTATAAAATTTTATAAATTGTGTTAATTATTTATTTAATCCTGAAACTTCCCATGTATTACCCATTTTAAATATTTCTAAAATCATTCTCGGAATTTTAAAGAGTTAAAAAAAAAGGCTGTTTTTTGGATTTACTTTTTATATCATAAGGGTGTTTTCTGAATAAACATATTGACAGATTAAAAAACCTGTTAAATTATGGATCTGATTTCTACATGCTTATACATTTATTACATGTGAGCACGCTATTCCTGAATATTTATTTATTCCCTTGAGTTTTCAAAGTTAATATGAATATATAAACTTTATTTTGCACGCAGGCAATTTCGTATAAATCTGATCGAGAGAGGATATAATATATGCAAAAATGAAAGGAAATTTCATGTTAAACGTATTTCTTTTTTCGAAGTGCTTTTTCTCTGCTAAGTAGGTTAAAATTGAAGTGAAATTTATGAATATTTTAGGTTAAGTTTAAGAAAAATATTCAAAATTCTTAAATTTATTTTGTTGAAAAATTATTGATAATTGGTTTTTGATACAATATATTTATGAATATTACTTTTTGAACATTGCCAATTTTTTAAAAAACAAATTTATAAATTTTATAAATATCGAAATTTATGTGATATAAAATTTAATGTGCAAAGCATTATGTATTGGTTTCTGTGTTATGATTTCGTTGTTTTCATTTTCATTTTTTCCCCCTGATATATTTTTTTAATTTATTCCTTATTTCTGAATTTCAGGTATATAATTTTTAGATGAACTTGCATTTACCTTTATCACAACCCCCCAGTTTTATATTTAATAATCTTGTGTTTTGCAAAATTATCTTTCAAGAAATTATCAAAATTATCTTTGAAGAAATGAAATTTTAAGATTTTACTGCAATTTTCTAATGGTATAGTACAGAATATAGGTATCAGTGAAACAGATCAGCTTTCTATAACTGAAGTGGCTTTTCTCTTAAAAGTGCCTTTGGCAATATTTTTGGGCACATTCCTAAAGTGGAAACTCGTTAAGCTCGTGCATATTTTTTTCACTATATTGGTTGACTATTGGGTGATAGAAAAAAACTACGGACACGTGTTCAGCGAGACTCCACTTTACAAATGAGCCTTTTTTTTTTTTTTTTTTTTTTAAATAAACCTTTATAAATATTAACCAAATATTTTGTGTTGATTATTCTTCAGCACCTCGGGTGATTATCCGATATCATTCTATCTCTTTAACTATATCGAGCCGAAAAATTAAATTTTTAATTACAACTATGAACGGGATTGTAATTTAGATTTATTTATTTATTATTTTTCGTTAGTTTTATCAAAAAAAAAAAAAAAAAAAAAAAAAAGGGGAGATATCAAAAAAGCCTTATTTATTTATAAATGATATATTCTTCAGGTATTGAAATCTGCTTTTACGTCAGTAACATGTTCAATAATATTTTTTGAAATTACTAAATAAATAAATAAAAAGAAAGATTACAAATTTAAGAATCATTAAAAAAAAAAAAAAAAAAAAGAATAAAATCTAAAGACAAAGAAGCAACTTTTTTTGGAGAAACGGATAAAAATCTTTGGTGGTCTTTTATGTCAAAGATCCGAAAATTGAAAAATAGCATGATTGCAGAAAAATAGAAATAACGTTTAATCAGACTTGAATTCATTAAGGAATTTCACAGGCCGTTTACATCTCATACGAAAATGTCCTGACATTGATATGCATAAATCCGATTAACGTAAAAAGTACCAAAATGTGGATCTTGCAAATGTGGTATAAGACAGGTATAAGTTTAATGTAGCATCTGCTGTTGATAAGTAACATCGTCTAGCGAAATTTTACCCTTTATTCTTAGTGCTAATGTAAAGAAAGCAAACTGCAGATTTTCCAAAAATTATTTTAAATTTAAATAATTTGCATACCTCTTCAACTGTTATTTAGGTTATTTTATGTTGCGCTGATACACTGTAAATAATATGTCCTATTTGCTGCCAGAAATTCTCTGTAATTTGAGAAAATACGTTCTGACAAAGTAACTTTTTTTTTTTTTTTTTTTTTTTTTTTTTTTTTTTTTGCAAATTACGCGTATTTTCTCAAATTACAGATAATTTCTGGCAGCAAATAGGTCATATTTTTTACAGTGTAGAGAAAAATGGTAGATGTTATTGAGGTTTAATAAAGCGCCTTTTTATTGAAAATTATGCGTATAACACTCTTGTTTGATTAGAGAAACGCACGAAATTTAGGATACATTACAGTCTATTAATTAAAATTTTATATTGTAAAGTTTTTTCACGATTTCATCACATAGGCATTAGTGTTCAATATTTAAATATTTAAATTTTCTATATAGAATACGTGCATAGCATTTATTGTTGCTTTATAGGGATATATAAAACAATTTCCTGATAATAATGGTAAAATTATTATGCAATTTTACCATTAAATTATGATTTATCTTAATCCAAATTAAATTAATATGTGTTATTGAAGATAGTATGTTAAGAAAAGAGTTTGTTATAGTTATGTTTTCCTTATAAGGGTCTATGCAAAATAATTATGATACATCTTTGATTATGGACGAAATTTGCTTGAAATGTATTTTATGCTTCCTACAAATTGGAATTTCTATATTTTATACAGTGTTTAAAACGTTTAGTTCGAATACAGAAAAACATAAAACAGAGGGTGTATACCGTTTTCATTTTTTCCCCTGGTCTGTTTATTAATCAAGAATACTTGTGAAAGACTCAGGAAAAGAAAAAGTGTATCCATACAGCCCCCTTTTGTAGAAATTTCTTATATGATTATCGATTATAGTAGAAAATAGTTAGATGCGCAATTTAGGTAACACATCTAACCTGATGAGTAATCTATACATATCACGTTTTACCTAAAGAAATAAACTTTAACGAACTCTCTATTTTCTGAATGTTGTGATGTGTATACTGGATTATTTAAGAGATTTGAAATATAATACGATCTACTCGCACACGAAACTATTTTAGTTATAATATAAACACTTCAGAGTGTTGGTAAAAGTTACTATTTCTGACTAGGGCCTGCCTATGCTTCTTGAAGACCCAGGGCATTCATGCTATTGGGAGGCCCTCTCTTTTCTATAAAGCTCGTGAAAATGGGATCATTTTGAAAACTTTATATATGCATATATATAATTTTTTTCCACTTACTTGAAGTAATTAATTAGCAATGTGAAGTACATATTTTTTACATTTCTTCTTTGGTTATCTATTTTCTATGTTTTTATGAACTTGTAAGAAAATCATTATTTTCATGCTAAAGGCAATCGAAAAACCGATGGAACACATTGGTCAGCCAATATAAGTGCCATCTTAAAGTAGGAGATAATTGAAAAATTTAACAAATGTTTAATCTTTTTAATGTAATGTAGCAAAAGTTTTAAACAGCTTTTGTTGATCATATCACGTGATCGTTTGTACTTATTACTTTGCAGCTTTTGGAGAAGAGGCCTCCTAAATTTGGAAGCCTTGGGACAGTGCCCCGTATGCCCGAGCCATATTCTGAGTCCACTTCTGACATAGTTTGTATATATTAGGATCAGTATTTCTGAAAACTAATCTTTTCTAATAAATTTGAGAGATTAAATTTCACGAATAGTATTATCCAGAAATATCAGTACACATTGGGGCAAAAAATAAATAATGACACTGTTGAGGTTTAAATATACAGCAATTAGTATAAATTATTATTAGTAATTTCAGCATTTTTAAAAGAAAATTGTAAAAGAAAAGTTTTAGTTCTTTTAAAGGTCATTCAATATGGAAACACCTATATTCATGAAAGTTAATTGTTGGAAGTAAATATAACACCGGATCATGCATTTTTCAGAAGACTTTTTCTGAGTTATTTAATATATTATTGAATTAAATTTTATATATCGTACGGCGTGTATGAAATCAATAAATCATATGCAAAGCAAAAAAAAAAAAAAAAAAAAAAAAGTCTGATACTTTATTATTATAATGAAACACTGCATTTTTAAACGTGTTAAGTATTTTGCAATTTAACTAAATTTTAGCGCACCATTTAGTGTGTATAAAATATAGATTAATTGCATAACAGCACAAAAGAATTTGAATACGTCCCTTTGTATTGAAGTTAGAAATTAATTATTTGTGCTGTGCGTTTTCCAGTGAACCTACATGTTAGTATATTACGTAGCGTTTTTGAAACAATTTGAATTATATGATAGAGTGCAGCAAAAATTCGCATTCATTAAACCTTTGCGGTCGATGCTACCATAACGGCGGCACTAAATAAATAGGTAAATTAATAATAATAATAATAGCAAAATAAATAAATAAAATAAAATAAACCGAGACCATTTTTTCGGCGTCTTTCTGAAAAACATATTATATATATATATATATATATGTATATATAAAAGAAAAAGGATTCTGCATTTTTGTATTTCACATCTTATGTGCCGCCGGCGTATATAAATGCCAATTTACTATTATTATTATTAATGCCGATTTGCATTTATCGTATCGACTGTTAAAGATAAAATTTAATGATATAAATGAGAATACCTAAAAAATTATTGCGTTATATATAGTGATGTTTAAGATGAACATCGAGAGTCAGGGTTTATTGCTCGAAATAAAAAAATATGCGGACACAAAACAGTTTATTTATGCATGATTGTCACTGAAATGCGATTTTTTAATGTTACGTTGCAGGCAAATATTGAATAGTTTTTACTTAAGGACTTAAAAATAAACCTAAATATTATAATCTTTTGGAAGTTATGGCTGGAAATGTTTTCAAATGTTGTTCTACACTTTCAGAATTAACAAAATTTAACTTTTGATATTTTTTGAATTTGCGTGTACCAATACTTTTGAATTTAATTTCTGACTGTATCTTTTCCAGCCATACAAAAGTAAAGTGTGCTTACAGAAAATTTCTTATATTGAAAAGTGTTCCATAATCTATGTATGATGAATAATTTTTTCTTTTTTGTTATATTATCATAAGCCAAATTATCATGTATGATGAAATTGTAATAAATCTTATTGTGGTTTGCGATAATGCAGTTTAATATTTAAGTAAAATATGTTTTTTTTTTTTAAATATCATAATGCATTTCTAATTCTCTCTTTATTTAGGTGTCGTCTGAAGTCGTTATCTTCTCGTCGCTTCATTAAGAATTTCTATGAAATGCAGGCAGAAATTTCCAAAAACAACTTGACAAACGTCAAAGTTATTCAGGAACTTTTAATTGCTAGTAATTAATTTTCGCTAAATCAAACACCGAGCAAGGTCTAACTTGTCAACTTCACTAAAAATTACGTTGCATGTACAATATAACTCAGTTTCGGTCAAAAAGTCAATATTTCATGACATGTGGAACAGATTTGCTCGAAGATTAATTGGATTAATGCGATCTAATTAAAACACATAATAGAGCGAAGATTTTTAATTATATAAGAATGAAAGCTTTTAATAATGCATGTTATTGCAGAATTATTCGCAGTTTTTTTTATAATAATTTAAATTAAAAAAAAAAATATTTCCCTCAAAATATTAAATGGCATTTAATACTTTAGAGTATTTATCAAAATCTGAGCCTCATTAATAACTACTTAAAATGTATAACTCTTTTCTTTTCCAAAAAGTCTACTTTCTTAAAATCTTGATTTAATCATTCGAAAATCATTCTGCATTTTACGTACTTAATGTCAACAATTTATTGTAAATATATTAAAGAAAAAGCATTCAAATGTATGAACTTTTTAAAATGAAACTTAAAAAAAAAAAAAAAAAAAAACTTTTTAACTTGAAACACTTTAATCTGATGTATATACTAAATAAAAAGAAATTACAGTAATTTCCAGTCTATAATCCGCAAGAAAGATATGTCATTTCTCCACCAGGAATTTTATTTAACAATAAATTAAATGTTTTTTTCGAAGGAACGACTCTTACAATTTAATATTTGTCAATTAAAATTTCTAGTTCAAAACTGGCTTGTATGATCTGCGGATTATACACCGGAAATTACTGTAGAAGCAAAGTGGTGTTATTTAGAGGTTATTACGATGTGTTATTAAGATGTTATTATGAGGTGTTATTTAACCTGTTTTAAATTGGTGGTAAAAATGCTTTTTTCATTACCAATATATTATTTGATGGCATTATTAAAAAATATATGTATATATATATATACATACTTGCCAACCATCTCATTATGAACCGTACAATTTTTAGTACCCGCCTTTTTTCTCACACCAGTCATTTTTTAGAGTAATTTTATTCTTATTTAATCGTAAAACCATTTGAGGGGAATTACTCTAAAAATAAAGTGGTGTGTAAAAAAGGGCGTTTTTTCAAGGGACGTTAACAATTGTACGGTTATTAATGAGATGGTTGGCAAGTATGTATATATATATATTTGCGTATATCTGTTCTACTGAAAAAAGAGTTTGTTTAAAATTTTTAGAATTCTTATAAATTATCCCCTCCCCCTGGAAAAAAAAAAAGAAAAAGAATTTATAAGAAAATCATCTTTCCATATGAAAAATATAAAAAAGAATATCGTTCTTAAGATTTCATTTTTCTTTAATTCTTTATTATAATTTATGTTAATAAAATATTATTAAACTTTACATTAATCATTTGAAATATATATATATATATATATAATCATTAAAATTCTTTCGGATATAAAATTTTAAATCATATAAAAAGAAATCCTCAAAATTATTCCTGTATAAGCAAATATACCCTGAAGTATCCCCAATGGTTTATTTCAAACTATAAAATGAAAATGAGAACGAAATAAAACAGAGTTGCCAACATTTTAATTTATTATAGAGCATTTTTTGCCCCATTTTTATTTCATACTGTATTTTTTTTTCTTATTTTATCGTAGTCACCTATTGCAAAAAATTATTCTATAAATAAAGTGGTGCGAAATATAGGCGGGGTTTAAAATGTTCCGGAATAAATTAACACTTTCGCGACCGCATGTTTTTGTCGTCTTCACAGTAAGGTCCGCCCGCGGTCGTTATTATCCCCAGTTACAATGTTTCAGAACAAAAATTTCTGTATTCACATTTATATTACAAATGGATATGCAGTACAGTTATACCCTTTCTAATTAAAGCTTTTATATCCATAGTATATTCATAGTGCAAATATGAATATTGGGTATATTTTTAAGAAATAAATAAGATAAAAATTGCGAAAGAAACGCCCACTGGTGGAGTTAGATAATTTTGAATGACGTGAATCTACGTCAGCGGTCGTGAAAGTGTTAAAATGTTGACGACTATGAATAAAGTCATGTCAGCAGAATTTGAGAGGTAAATTCACAGTTCTTATGCTTCAAATCTTATTCATTATGTTTACTTATAAGGCGAAGCATATATATATATATATATATATATATATATTTTTTTTTTTTTTGAAGAGGAAATAAAATTTATCAAAGAAGAAAACTGTAAAAATCCAGTTATATTATCGATAAAGAGACAAAAAAAAAAAGAAGCCTTAAAATTAAATTCACTATTATGAAGGACATACGTAAAAGAATGAACGAAAATGAAGAAGTTAGTCTTGGAAGTCAGCTATGGGGGGGGGGGAATTGAAATTAATTTTTGAGATAGGTACTATCAAAATTATTACGGTATTCAAAGCATTGCTGAAGTTTTTTTTTAAATTCAATATTTTGCATTATCTTTTAACTACTGTTTAAATTTAACTGTTTTAATCCTTACTTAGTTGCCAAGCTTATGTTTTTGGCTTTAGGAAAACTTTTATAAACATTTTAATTTATTACATCAGTGAAAACTGTTTGTTATAGTATTGCCTCCGGAGTATTTTAAGCCCCGCCATTTTTTCAAACCATTTTTTTTAACCTAGTTATATAAAATTATTTTATAAATTAAGTGGTGTGAAATAAAGGCGGGGCTAAAAGTACTCCGAAATACATAAGGAACTTGGCAACTCTGCTGTTATTGAACATTCAATATTTCTTTCATTCTTTCTTTCATTCATTCTTTGTTTTTGTTTTGTTTTTTAAGGAAGGGTTATTCGAACTCTATAAATTTTGGATATTTATCTGTTTTAACGGCCATTATTTATTACGAAATCATGAAGCAAGTACCAACAGCCAAAAAGTACTTATAATTCATATACAAAAGGGTATAAATTGTTAATTAACTAAACGTAAGCTATTCATAATTTAAAATTAGAAGGGACAAATCCACAATCAAAGTACATACAAGTGAACATACAGGGTGATTCAAAAACTCAAAGTACAAAGATTTATAGATGGTAGGGCACATGATAAGAATTAAAAACATTGCATAGGGACCCATAACTGCATAAGAACTGCAAACGTCGTTTTAGCTGTACCTGCCAACCCTCTCATTAAAAACGGAAGATTTTTAGTACCCGCCTTTTTTTTTGCACACCAGGCTTTTTTTTTTTTTTAGAGTAATTTAATACTTATTTAATCGTAACTACATTTGGAGATAATTACTCTGAAAATAAAGGGGTGTGGGAAAAGGGGCGCGTACGAGAAAAATCTTCCGATTCATAATTAGGGTGTTATCAGGTATTAAAACATACCTTTTAAGAACTGTATATATTTGGTTATTTTTTAATGGAAAAACACAGAAATAGGCGTGCCTTTTGTACAGTGCATTATTAAGTAAACGCTTTTAGTTGCTAATGTTTACATAAAAAGAGGTGATAGATAGTGTAACCACGTTTCATACACGTAGCAGCGAGGACGATTTCAAAGGCTTCGATAGGTGCCAAATTGACCGACAGGTTGGGATTTGTTAAGCATCAAGTCATTCGGAATATTTGACAATATTTTAATTTATTCGGGAGAATTTTTCATCCCCCTCCTTTATTTCGCATCATTTTAATTGTAGAATGATTTTCTCCAATAGTATAACTACGATTAAATAAGATAAAATTGCTCTTAAAATAAAAGTAGTTTTAAATGAAGGCGGGGCTAAAAGTGCTCCGTAATATATTAAAATGTTGACAACTATGATTCGGGTTTTCCTTTTCGCTTATTATCTCTCATCGCCAAAGGATAACTACTATTTTTACATTGAACTCGTTGAGTTCACACTTGCGCAAAGGCTCCCATGGTCACAAGAAATGTGGTTCAAGAATATCAATATTATGCACAATATAATGTTTAATTAAAAATGCAGTCTACAAAAGCCACTCCTATATGCAAGTTTTGCTGTTAAAAATTAATCAAAACCATCCAGTTCTTAAAATGTTAAAATAACGTTTGTGACCATGAGTTCATATGAAATTTTTAATCCTTATGATGTGTTCTACCTCTCTTAAACATTTATACGTTGGGTTTTAAATCATCCTGTATAATTTAGGGTTTAGGTTATAGCCCACCGGGAAAATATTGTTACCCTAGGCTAAACTCACGAAATAAAAAATTTATATTTTCTGCCAACACTAAAAATAAGGAAAAATATTATTTTCACTATAATATTATAGTAAATATAATATTCAATATTTTTGTTCATTATTATTGCTATTATTAAATACGTATACTCATAAATACTTTTAACAGTTCTATTGTTTTATAATTAATAACGAAACTTAATAATAATTTATTTACTTTTAAATGTTCACCTTAAACTTTATATACAGTTATATACAATGCAGCATGCTTGAATTAAATAAATCTCCAAAACGTCCCATAAATTTTTGTGGTTGAACAGGTTTAAATTAAAAGCTAAATAGTTAAAATACTGAAATAAATAAATAAAATTTGATGGCATTGAAACAAGAAAGTATATTTTTTTTCTTCTATAATAACAGTTGACAAGAGAGTGATTCAGAAAATATCAACGATATTATAGATACAGAAATTTCTTAAACAGATTCCGGTATGAATTCTGCGCCCGTGTTCCATCCCTGTTATCGTTAGGTTTTAAGCTTTCCCTCAAAAGGATACTGAGAACAATATAATTTTATAAAGCCTTTTAATTTTATCACAAGATTAAAAAGTTTTTTAATTTAATTAGCTCCCTAGAAATGCAAAAGCTAGACATTATTTTCCAACTTACTCTGTCAAGATAAAAAAGAAAAAAAAAAAAAAATTTGTGCGTAAATTTGATTTAATGTAAAGCAATAAATTTTCACAGGCAATTTTCCGATGACTACTGCAGAGCTCGAAGGCTTCTTTATTTCAGAGTTGCCAAGTTTATTAATTTATTCCGGAACACTTTTAGCCCCGACTTTATTTCACACCACTTAAATTATAAAATAATTTTCTATAACATATAACTACAAAAAAAAAAAAAAAAAAAAAAAAAAAAAAAATCCTTGTAAAAATGTGGCATGAAAAAAAAAAAAAAAAAACACGGAGCTAAAAATGCTCCGGAATAAATAAAATCCTTAAGAAACTTATCAACTCTGCTCTTTAACAGGACTGCCAACCATCTCATTAATAAGCGTAGACTTGTTAACGCCCCTTGAAAATACGCCCCTTTTCCCACACCACTTTATATTTAGAGCAATTCTCTCCAAATAGTGTTACGATTAAATAAGAATGAAATTACTCTTAAAAATTACTGGTGTAGAAAAAAAGGCGGTGACTAAAAGTACTACGCTTCATAATGAGATGGTTGGCAAGCATGTCTTTAATGGATGAGAAATTTCCGCCTTATTTGCAACCGCTGTTTATACAACAGGGATGGAACACGGGCGCAGAATTCATACCACTATCAATGTAAGAAAATTTTCTACCTGTTAAATCGACGATATTTTAGGTAGAGAAATTTCTTAAGCACATTCCGGTATGAATTCTGCGCCCGTGTTCCATCCCTGATACAAAATAGTCTTTGTCGTATTTAATCATGACAGTTATTACTACAAAATACGAAAATGTTTCTATATAAAAATAGTGGTAGCATGAAAGCCAGAAATTTTTTATCCCTGAAAACGTCCTGTGAAGAAAAAAAAAAAAAAAAAAAAAAAAAACCCTCATACATCGAGTTTTCCTATTGTCACTTCTAAACTTTTTAAAAATATGCAAAATCATACAACAGCATATTTAAAATTTCCATGTGAACAGAATATTTATTTCTTAATACACTAGAGTAACATTCTGTGTATATTTATTTAAATATAAGTGCTACGATACAATTTAACGCTTTGAATTCGAAATTTGTGGCAATAACAATTTGCTCTTGAAACATAGCCTCTATGTCTTACAAATGAAGACTGTGATTCACGTTTTTCTATGTATTTCCAACTACAAATATTTTACAGTGAAGAATGTCAGTGTCTGCATAGTTACTTTTTATAGAATTCTTCACTTTTTTAAATCCATGTGTATTTACAGCAACGTTTAAGGGCGTATCAGACTCGACGACTTTACAGGCGATTTTAGAGCCAACCACTGATTTGCGCCGATTTTTCGGAAAAAATTGTCTCTACTCCCAGTGTGATAGCGCAGACCGAAGTTGCCCAACTTTTTCAGAGCTGTATTGATAAAATTGTCCGTATACTCAATTTCTCCTTGGATTCGTCCAATCAGGATGCGCTATTTTGATACGTCATATTTCCAAGATGGCGGAACACGGGAATCGCTTCAAGTGGAGATTTGAAGAAGAAATATTATCGTTAAGCACGTTTATTTTACAGTTAAATGATAAGAATTTTCAATTAATCGTTTTTATTTTCGTATGGCGTTATGACAATAGTTGTAAAAAAGATCAAAATAGAAATAATAATGCGATATTTTACACAAATGAAAGGGAATTTTAACGCTAATTATTGCGTATTTTATTCGCGCCAAGAAAAGTGATAAGCGTCAGAAGTTAGTCTTCTTTCATCCAACTTTTCACCCGACTATTGTAACCTCTACGGTGTTTTCGTCCAGGAAAAATCGGCGCTAAAGTCGGCTCAAAAATTGGTTGTGTCTAAAGTTGCTGAATCTGATACGCCCTTTATCAATAAATATAAATTATCAATATTAATTTTCAAAATACAGGATGCTGCTACTGCTAAAATTAAGAATTATTTCGGAGATCATCATTTCTAAGACATGAATTTAAAGAAAGTATTTTGGAATTAAACAAAGAAAACATTATGTATAATTTTGTCTAAATTTTCGAACATTAATTTTAGAAACCTAAAGAAACAGCTCGAAGTCTCTGCCCCTTTTTGAGAACATTTTTAAGAATGAGAAATTTCAACTGTTTGGGTGCCAGTAATGTAATACAATAATCTTTATTCTGTTAAATCAAACTCATTACTATAAAAATACGGTAACCATTTTCGTACAAAAGTAGTGGTAGCAAAAAAGGCGAAAATTTCTAATCACTGAAAGTATCCACGAAAAAAAGGCGGCAGACTTCCAACTTTTAAACAGTATTTGAGCATTTGCAGAGTTGGAAGTCTCCGCCTTTTTTTCAGACCACTTTCAAGGATAAGAAAATTTCCCCCTTAATTGCTACCGCTTTTCTCATATAACAATCTCTATCTTGTTTATTCGTGACACATTACCATAAAAAAAGTATGTTTGTGTATGAAAATTGTTGACCTCTGAAATTTATGTTAAAAAAAAAATGAAAACGATCTTCAAATTTCATGTCCGTGAATATAGAAGTCCCGCCTAAATCCCTCATTTTTACTGTTTTACGTACTAGTGGGTGACAAAATTTTCAGTCTTTGCACAAAAGCTTGTTCCTGAATTTATAGTTGACTTTGACTGTAAGATTATTACTGAAAAGATTACTGAGATACAAAATATTGATTATCCTATTGTTTTAACAGTTTACAGAACTTGGATTTTTTTTTAGGCCTGATTTCTGTACAGTACCGATCGAAAAACTTTACTTGGGTATAAATTATGCTTTTCTCGTTTCTTTTTTCTATTTTTATGTCGAACCCATATTTCATCCGCATTAATTAATGAAATATTTGTTTTGTTGACAGACAACGATAGAAACACTAGTAACATGTCATCATTTCTAACACATGAATTTAAATAAAGTATTTTGGAATTAAACAAAGAAACTATTATGTATAATTTTGTCTAAATTTTCGTACATTAATTTTAGAAACCTAAAGAAACAGCTCCAAGTCTCTGCCCTTTTTTGAGAACATTTTCAAGAATTAGAAATTTCAACTGTTTGGGTGCCAGTATTGTAATACAATAATTTTTATTCTGTTAAATCAAACACATTATTATAAAAATACGGTAACCATTTTGTACAAAAGTAATAGTAGCAAAAAAGGAGAAAATTTCGAATCACTGAAAGTATCCGTGAAGAAAAGGCAGGAGACTTCCAACTTTGAGACAGTATTTGAGCATTTGCAGAGTTGTAAGTCTCCGCCTTTTTTTCTAACCACTTTCAAAGATAAGAAATTTCCGCTTTAATTGCTACCGCTTTTCTCATATAACAATCTCTATCTTGTTTATTCGCACAGCCTGATTAAGGGGGAAGCACACATTATTTATACTTACACCGTTATTTTTTTAACAAATACTTTCCTCCTATAATAAACAGAAAATTCTCATTAAAAATTATTCTAAAAGAATTCTGGTGTCTAATAACGGTGAGTAAATTGGATTGTTTTATACCGTTCATTTTTTATAAAAAATATTTCCGCGTCAAAGCGTGGAATTTCTATGACGTGAAGTAAAAAATAATTGTAAAAATATTCCGGTGAGAGCGGAGATAATGTGTGCTTCCCCCTTAATCAGGCTCTGCTTATTCGTGACACATTACCATTAAAAAAAAAAAAGTATGTTTGTGCATGAAAATCGTTGATCTCTGAAATTGATATTAGAAAAAATGAAAATGATCTTTAAATTCCATGCCCGTGAATATAGAAGTCCCACCTAAATCCCGCATTTTTACTCTTTTACGTACTGGTGGGTGACAAAATTTTAAGTCTGTATAAAAGCTTGTTCTTGAATTTATAGTTGACTTTGACTGTAAGATTATTACTGAAAAGTTTACTGAGATACAAAATATTGATTATCCTATTGTTTTAACAGTTTACAGAACTTGGATTTTGTTCGAGGCCTGATTTCTCTACAGTACCGCTCGAAAAACTTTACTTGGGTATAAATTATGCTTTTCTAGTTTCATTTTTCTATTTTTATGTCGAACCCATATTTCATCTGCATTAATTAATGAAATATTTGTTTTGTTGACAGACAAGGATATAAACATTAGTAACATGTTTCAGCTTGTTACGTTCTGCATCTGCGGAACCAATATACATGCCAACTTTCTAATTAATATTCCATAACATTGTTAGCTTTTTTCCACATCAATTTTTTGTAGAGTTATTTTCTGCAAATATAATTACGATTAAACAAGGAAAACGCTCTGGAAAAAGCTGGTGAAAAAAGAGGCGGTTACTAAGGATGCCACGGAATATTTTCTTATGTTATTGTCAGTTATTCACAAATATCCATATTTGTCAACATTTTAAATTATCCAGGAGCATGTTTAGCCCCGCCTTTAATTCCCGCTTGCTTTATTTATTGTAATTATTTGTATTTATTTATTGTAATTTTTATTGTTATTATTTTCTTTTTAATTTAACGATTTACATGACAAAAAAAAAAAAAAAAAACTCAAGTTCGGAAAATAGATGTTGATATGTATTTTTAAATATTTCTCTTAAAAAGAAACAATAAATATTTATTTATGAGATTATTTTTTCACTAATTACTACTCAAAGTTATTTGTTATAAAATTGCATTCACTAACAATAAAACAATCATTAGGATAAAGTGATTATCAGAAATATAAATATAAATTTTTGAAGTAGGAAATTTTGTGAAGAATAAAAAAAATCAGCTTGTAACAAATTTCGCCTTTTTCCTGGCATGCATTAAAAAAAGAAAACAAAACCAAACAAATGTCTCGTTGCAATAATCACACTAATTCCACATCAATTAAAACAAAGATTTAAAAGAAAAAAAAAAAAAAAAAAAAATCCTCTAGCAAGGATTTTCTAAATCTATTCACACCAGTAAACTGTTTTAGGGAAATACAACTGATTTTGGCTTGACGATGGTTACTGTGAAATGAGCTTGTCATATATGAAATCAATGATTAAAAAACACTCTTGGGCTGTTGCACATCAAGGGTTGTAATTCCGAGTTTCGCACCTTTTGGCTACCATAAAATTTTAATTTTACTTTTTCAGTGAAAGCCGTTATAGATCACTGATTAAATGAAATAAATATTTCTATTAAAATTTTTCTGGTAGCCAAAAAGTTCTAAGTTGGCGAATGAATATGGTTATAGACGTATATAGAAGGTTAAACCTTCCTGACGAAAAGCATTCCATGCTCTCAGGACGTCAGGACTAGGTTCTTAGAGGCAATCAGTGTTAACCAACTCTGCACCACTTCGCCACAAAAATTCTGTTATAGACACTTTTATTTTTATTATTATTATTATTATTTTTTACATGCAGTTTTTTCTGTAAACTAGAAAAAGTAAATATGTTATTTGACAAAGCAGATGGACATATATATTTATAAAATGTGGGTTCTGATTGCAGTTCACGTGACGATATTCAGACCTATCTAGAGCCTGTTCTACTAATCGGATTTAGAGGAAATTCGGCATATAATTATAAAGTCTATGTGGAAGACAGTTCTGAAATATTAATATTAATAATACAATATTAAATGTACCAGGGAAAAGTACGGTGATAAAACTTATCAGAGGCAAGTAATTTTGCTTTTGTAACACACAGCAGGATTTTCGAAATTATTTTGTATTTATAAGATATATATTTGAATAGCAAAATGAGTACTGTTTTATTACATCTAAATTTGTGAGCATTAAAACCATTATTTGCATCTGATAGTGTTAAAAACACAATATGTTCATCAGGTTTTCAAATTTGTTATTATTATTATTATTATTATTATAATTATTATTGTGAAGAAATCTCTTTACGATAGTCTATTTAAAATATATATGTCCAAATGACATTGAAGTGTAAAGTATGTCCAAAAAACATTGAAATCGGCTTCATTTTCTTAAATATTGATTTTAAACGTGCATTATAAATTACAAAATTGTGAAAAAAAAAAAAAAAAAAAAAAAAGGATGTGGTGCATAATTTTAGAAAACTGAATAAAAATTATAAGATACTAAAGTTTATTAAATAAAATATTTCAATATTTCTGCTGATTTCATTCAAAAAATTTTCCCAGTGAATGAAATTTGCATATATACTAATATGTGCACACAATTTCAGCCTTGTCTTGTTAAAAAAAAAAAAAAAAAAAAATTCTAAAGATACATAGCAGTGTAAAAGATTTCTGACTTAACCTCATTTTTAATGTCTCAACATAATTTCTCTTATGAGAAAAAAAAAAAAAAAAAAAAAAAAGCTCATGTTTTAGGAGGTCGTATGCAAATTAAGAGTGGAAACAATGAAAACGCAAATAAATAAACCCATTTATATTTAAATTTGTGACTAATCCTTCTATAAATTTATTTAAATACATATTTGTTTAAACATAAAATTTTTAATGGTACAATACTAACATTTTTAAATCAATATATCAGGTTATGGTACATACTAAATGAATTTGGCTTTCTTTTTTTGAATGGTGCCCTGTAAAAATTTAAATTCTGTATGTCTTGAATCTAAGTCCCTTTAAAGAGTTTTGACCCATGAAAAGTAATATCATTTTTAGGTACCTCTGTAATGTATCATACATTACTAAGATCTGTAGTTAAGGAAATAACGCCGAGGTCATGGTTTTTTAACTTCGGCGTTAAGAACCTGTATAATAAGTTACACCAAAATCTGATAAGTAGAACCGGCCCTAGAGAAGTCTAAACAGTACTATTTTTTATAATCACTCTGTACGTATCATTCGAAGGTCCAACAGTGTCCGTCTCAAGACGGAACTCTTAAGGATCCTTCAGATAGTAGCAACGGTGCAGCGCTTCAAAACTCATAAATTATCCATTGTCCGAAAGCGACCCTTGACATTTTGCACACATTCACAATGAAGGACATTACTTTTTATTGCTCTTTTACAAAAGAGACCCAATTTCGATCGCAGTAGGAGGTTTGTCAGCGAAGAAAATCTCTCTGCTACTTCGCGTCAATTCGATTCTCACATCAAAGGGATATCAAAAGAAACCGAAGTTGAAGCCAGTCACTGAAGGGTCCTTTACACTAGTAGGGGAGCGCGGGGCTAGTTATCACAGGGGGAAGAAGTAACACCCAATTTACGAAATAGTCTGTAACATTTGTGATTAAATATTTTTATAAACATAATTCTTATGACACGCTTTATAATGTAGGCAGAAACGGTGCTCCACAAAAATGGTTCATGAGAGGTTACATGAGAAGACGTGCTTCATTTTAGCGAGTTAGTGGAAAAAAAATATTTCATAAATTTTGATTAAAGGTATGTTAATTTATACTTTAAAGAAATGTTTATAGTTTTTTATTTAGTCTATGTGTTGAGTTATAAAATGCATGTATAATTTTTTGTATAAATCGTTAGATATATTCTTCATAAATAAACAAAATGTCCAAAATCATACGATAGGGCAAGTTGTAACATGTTAGGGCAGTGGCTTGTAGAGATGCCTACAGCCAGAGCTCGAAGTCTCCGCCCATTTTCAGGAAAATTTCAGAAAGGAAAAATTTTTGGCTTCTTTGTCACTACTATATTTATACAGAAATATTTTCTGTGTTTTTATATTATAATGCCGTTATTATTTAATCACGAATTACATTCATGAATTTGAGAATATTGCATAAAAATAGTAGTAGAAAAGTAAGCAGAAATTACTCATCAATGAGAGTGCCTTGAAAAAAGGGTGGAGAATTCGAGCTCTGCTAAACTCACTCTGTGGTAGAAGAATGAGTATAATGTTTAATTTGCAAAATGTGAGCACACATTAAATGCATGTGAGAGAAAAAAGCATCATTTGTTTCAATAATTTCAAGTCTGACTAAGGTTGACTTATATGTTGAATTTATCTTTAATTTTCTCATTATTTTACTGTAATCCATTTGATATAATTCATTGTTATTATACCAAAAAGGTTATATAGTTATTAATTGCCTTTTTATTAAATAATTAACTGGTTGATAACATAAACGATTTTGCAATACTATTGTTTTTATTGCTAGGGTTTCGTTTGTGTCCTTTACAATTTGTCTCACGTGTGTTACAATTAGCCCTAAATCCGGGACAAATTGGAACAGGCAAATAATTAAAAAATAAAATAAATAAATAAATAAATAAATATTTATATATTGTGCTAAAACCAGCAACATTAACGTAAGTTTTTTTTTTATGAATGTGATAGATGATTATGTATGCTATGGAAAACAGCAATAATAAACTGGAAAACGTAAATACATTTCACAAAATATTTAATTTTCTGAAAACTGTTACAACCTGCCCCACGCTCCCCTATTTTTTATGATTAATTTATATGATATTTGTAGACTAATTTATTGCGTTTGAATATGATAGAATCTATTGATAAGAAGTTCTGATGTCAGTGTTCCTTCTTTAGACGGAAACTCTTGCACCCTTGATATAATTTAATTTTACAGAAAAACCAATGGCTTGGTTAAGTTTGTTACTTGCATTTCTATTCTTCACTTTGTTCAGAACCTGATTAAGGGAGAAGCACACATTATTTATACTTACACCGTTATTTTTTAACAAATACTTCCCTCCTGTAATAAACAGATAATTATCATTAAAAATTATTTTAAAAGAATTCTGGTGTCTAATAACGGTGAGTAAATTGGATTGTTTTACACTGTTCATTTTTTATAAAAAATATTTCCTCGTCAAAGCGTGGAATTTCTATGACATGAAGTAAGAAATAATTGTAAAAATATTCCGGTGAGAGCGGAGATAATGTGTGCTTCCCCCTTAATAAGGCTCTGACTTTGTTCCTATTTCTTTACTTACAAATCACATGTCTCGTGCAATTCGAGGTTTAGAAACGTAAGTGAAACATGCACAAATAAGAAAAATGCATAGAAAAAGAAATTAAGTAAAAATTAAATTAAAAAATAATTTCAGGATTGAAAGCGACCTATTTTTTTCATACCACTATATATTTCATAGCATTTTCTTCCCCTTTATCTAATCGCAGAGATCCGCAGAACTTCTCCAAGTAAATGAAAAATAAATTTTTTATGTATAGGGGAGTGTGAGGCAGGTTGTGTAAGTTTTTAGAAAGTTAAATATATTGTGAAACGTATTTCCCTTTTTCTGTTTATAATTGCTGTTTTCCAAAGCATACATAATCATCTATCATATTCATAAAAAAAAAAAAAAAAATCGTTAATGTTGCTAGTATTTGTACAAAAAATATTTTTTAAAAATTATTTGACGGTTACAATTTGAACCGGATTTGGGGCTAATTGAAACACACGTGGGGCAAATTGTAACGGATACAAAGGAAACCCTAACAATGAAACAGACAGTAT
The DNA here is from genome assembly GCA_963930645.1 of Salticus scenicus. NCBI lineage: Eukaryota > Metazoa > Arthropoda > Arachnida > Araneae > Salticidae > Salticus > Salticus scenicus. The sequence goes on along the minus strand of OZ005651.1, from coordinate 263,670,535 downwards.
TTCAAAATGTTTTTTGTTATCAACCCTTTATTAATTTAATAAAAAAGGCATTAATAACTAATATTAAATATAACCTTCTTGGTATAGTAACAATGAATTATATAAAATGGACTACAATAAAAAAATGAGAAAATTAAAGATAAGATCAACATAGAAGTCAACCTTAATCACAGTTGAAATTAATTGAAACAAATGATGCTTTATTCCCTCTCATGCATTTAATGTGTGCTCCCATTTTGCAAATTAAGCATTGCACCCATGCTTCTGCCACAGAGAGGGTTTAGCAGAACTCGAATTCTCCGCCCTTTTTTCAAGACACTCTCATTGATGAGTAATTTCTGTTTATTTTTCTACAACTTTTTTTATGCAATATTCTCTAATTCGTGATTTGTTTATTTATAAAAAAGTAAATAACGATTTATACAAAAAATTAAACGTGCATTTTATAACTCAACGCACAGAATAAATAAATAGCTATAAACATTGCTTTAAAGTATAAATTTACATAACTTTAATAAAAATTTACGAAATAAACTTTTTTCCTACTAACTAGCTAAAATGAAGCATGTATACAAAACCTCTGATATGAACCATTTTTGTGGAGCACCGTTTGTGCCTACGTTATAAAACGCGCCATAAGAATTATGTTTATAAAAATATTTAATCACAAATGTTAGAGACGATTTCGTAAATTGTGTATTACTTCTTACCCCTATGACGACTAACCCCACGCTCCCCTATAAAAAATGGTATGAAAAAAGTTGGATGCTATCTGACCTGTAAATAATAATAATAATAATAAATGAATGAGGGTAAAATAGGGTTAATTAATGTGATAAATGACAATATAGGTAGTTTTTGAAATATAAGAAATAAATATAAAGGCTGCAGTATTTTCAAATACAAAAAAAAATATATTGAAAGATAATAAATATTAATCCACTTCACGAATAATAATAATAATAATAATAATAAAACAGATTTGAAAGCACTTTGACATATTATATTAAATTTTGAAATAATGTTTGTTAAGTAAAATTTTATTAAATAAAAAAAAAAAAAAAAAAAAAAGACGATGAATGGAGAAAGAAACAGAACTTAAGTTACAAGAACCATAGATTAAAAAAAAAAAAAAAAAAACCTAATAAATAAATAAATAAAATAAAAATAACATTTTTTATTACACTGTGATGTTTTATAAATTTTTACAGTATACTTGTGTAAATTAGTTTAAAACTTCACTGTAATAATAGAAAAATGTCATAGAAATTAACGAGTTTTCCACTGACACTATATAAAATAAAAATACTGAAAAAAATTTAAGTATCGTATTTTCCCTTAGATATTCATATAAATTGTGTTGCTTGTTGCATAATTTTTATTTGATTAAAGTTCATGAATATTTGAACACTCAGATAATAAAGTTTGAGGTATGTTTATTAAAAAAAAAAAAAAAAAAAAAAGAATATATATATATATATATGTATATAGTATATCTTTCGCGTACTTGCCAGCCTAACCCGGAAGATTTTTGGTTCCTGTCCCGTTTTGTACACTACTTAATTTTTAGAATAATTCTCTTCAAATATATTTACGATTAAAGGATTAAATAAGAAGAAAAGTACTAAAAAAAAGATTGGTGTGTATTATCAGTATCAATTTTCAAAATACAGGATGCTGCTACTGCTAAAATTAAAAATTATTTCGGAGATCATCATTTCTAAGACATGAATTTAAAGAAAGTATTTTGGAATTGAACCAAGCAAACCTTATGTATAATTTTGTCTAAATTTTCGTACATTCATTTCAGAAACCTAAAGAAACAGCTCTAAGTTTCTGCCCTTTTTTGAGAACATTTTCAAGATTGAGAAATTTCAACTGTTCGGGTGCCAGTATTGTATTACAATAATCTTTATTGTATTAAATCAAACACATTACTATAATAAATACGGTAACCATTTTTGTACAAATGTAGTGGTAGCAAAAAAGGCGAAAATTTCTAATCACTGAAAGTATCCGCGAAAAAAAGGCGGAGACTTCCAATTTTGAAACAGTATTTTAGCATTTGCAGAGTTGGAAGTCTCCGCCTTTTTCCCTACCACTTTCAAGAATAAGAAATTTCCGCCTTAATTGTTCCGATTTTCTCATATAACAATCTCTATCCTGTTTATTCATGACACATTACCATAAAAATAAATAAATAAATAAATAAAATAAAAAAATAAAATAAAAATAAAAGTATGTTTGTGTATGAAAATAGTTGACCTCTGAAATTGATATTAAAAAAATGAAAACGATCTTCAAATTTCATGCCCGTGAATATAGAAGTCCCGCCTAAATCCCGCATTTTTACTCTTTTACGTACTGGTGGGGGACAAAATTTTCAGTCTTTGTACAAAAGCTTGTTCCTGAATGTATAGTTGACTTTGACTGTAAGATTATTCCTGAAAAGATTACAAAATATTGATTAGAGATACAAAATACAAAATATTGATTATCCTATTGTTTTAACAGTTTACAGAACTTGGATTTTGTTCGAGGCCTGATAAAATTTGCATAAATGTTGTAATTACCCAGAAAGCCACTTTCTAGAACTAGAAGAAATTTCGATAATTTTAACACTTAGTGGATGGGCCCCGTAAATCTACATCTTTACGTTATGACTGCCGAAAACGTTCAACGTAGACTTACGTTTGCTGTTTTAAAGGGCGGGGTTTCGTGAAAAAGTTATTGACTATGATATGTCAATATTGCAAGTTCCATTTCGTAAGAGTTGATGTTTTATAAAATATCACATTCCTAAGGGCTACTAGATATGCAAATGAAATCTTTATACAAATTTATTCAAAAATAACATTTATTCAATAAAAATAAAAAGCTTATATATACATGTTTATTTAATTCTTTAAAAAATTCCGGAAAACAAGAGAGACAGAGAAAATACAACTCTTCTGTTAAGTGTTAATTTATGAGGCAATTGCAAATTATAATTTCTTTAGTGCATTCGCAGTTGTTCGGTTGCATAAATGTGCATACAGAAACATTCACTAGAAGTTATGTAATCAAACGACATCTTCACATTCCGAAGTTTATGGAACTTGTCGTGTATTTTTCTCAAGATATTAAGCAAAGGCCTATATTTGTAAGTGACTAATATGTCACCACTTGAAGGTGATTGAGAATAAAATAAAGTTGAATATTTTGATTTATAGGAAAAATAAATAATAAATAAATAAACATAAAAATAACGAGGCATGGCAATAACAAAAGGAAAAAAAAAAAAAAAATGGAAAGAAAAGAAAATTTTAATGCACAGTAAGAAACCTGACAATTAGAGAAAAACGTGAATTAGGGAAAAGCCATTCGAAATTATTCTTTTCACAAACTCTTTTATCAAAATTTTAACTATATTGCAACGCAGTTTAGTATGCTTGAATAACCCTTAAAAATGGTATATTAAACATTCTTTCTTTTGGGCATTCTTAAAAAACAAACAAACAAAAAAAACCCTTATTGCAATAATCGCACAAATTACACACATAAAGTAAAAAAAGATTAAAAGAAAAAAATGTATACCTCTTGCATATATTTTCTAAATCTAGTCACACCAGTAAAATGTTTCTGGAAAATACAACTGATTTTGGCTTGATGATGACTATCTAGCCTGTAAGCAATAATAATAATAATAATAAATAAATGAGGGGGGAAAAGTCGGTTAATTAATGTGATAAATGATACTATAGTTAGTTTTTGAATTATAAGAAATAAATATAAATGCTGTAATAGTTTCAAATACAAAAAAAAAAATGTCGAAAGATAATAAATATTAATGCACTTCAAGAATAATAATAAAAAAATTATATATATATATAAACAGATATGAAAGCACTTTGTCATATACTCTTAAATTTTGAAATAATGTTTTGTTAAGTAAAATATTTTATTAGATAAAAAAAAAAAGACAAAGAACAGAGAAAGAAACAACACTTGAGTTACAAGAATCGTAGATTTAAAAGAAAAAAAAACTAATAAATGATTAAATAAATAAAATAAAAATAAATATTTTTATTACACTGTGATGTTTTATAAATTTATACAGTATACTTGTGTAAATCAGTTTAAAAATAGAAAACTGTCATAGAAATTAAGGAGTTTTCCACTGAAAATAAAAATACTGAAAAAAAAAAAAAAAATCCTATTTTCCCTTAGATATTGACATAAATTGTGTTTTATGTTCCATAATTTTTATTTGATTAAAGTTCACGAATGTTTGAACACTCAGATAATAAGGTTTGAGGTATGTTGATTTAAAAAAATAAATAAATAAATATATAGCTTATTTTCTCTCATCGCCAAAGGTTAAAACCACTATTTTTACATTAAACTCGTTGAGTTCACACTTGCGCAAAGGCTCCCATATTCGCAAGAAATGTGGTTCAAGAATATTAGTATTATGTGCAATATAATGTTTAATTAAAAATGTAGTCTACAAAAGCCACGCCTATATGCAAGTTTTACTGTTAAAAATTAATCAAAACCATCCAGTTCTTAAAATGTTAAAATAACGTTTGTGACCATGAGTTCATATAAAATTTTTAATCCTTATGATGTGTTCTACCTCTCTTAAAAATTTGTACGTTGGGTTTTGAATCACCCTGTATAAATTATGGTTCAGGTTATAGCCCACCGGGAAACTATTGTTACCCTAGGCTATATTCTCGAAATAAAAAAATTATATTTTCTGCCAACACAGTAAAAACAAGGAAAAATATTATTTTCACTATAATATTATAGTAAATATAATAGTCCATATTTTTGTTGATTATTATTGTTATTATTATATACGTATACTCATAAATACTTTGAACCGTTCTATTGTTAATTTATAATTGATAACGAAACTTATATTAATTTATTTACTTTTAAATATTCACCTTAAACTTTATATACAGTTATGTACAATGCAGCTTGCTTGAACTAAATAAATCTCCAAAACGTCCCATAAACTGTTGGGGTTGAACAGGTTTAAATTAAAAGCTAAACTGTTAAAATATTGAAATATATAAATAAATAAATAAATAAAATTTCAGGGCATTAAAACAAGAAAGTATATTTTTTTCTTCTATAATAACAGTTGACACTATAGTTATTCAGAAAATACAGTAAAGCGACTGATTTTAAGTTATGGCAAAAAAAATAAAATAAAATAAAATAAAAATAAATAATAATAAAAAAATAAAAATAAAAATAAAAATAAATAAAAATAAATAAATAAATAAAAATAAATAAATAAATAAAAATAAATAAATAAATAAATAAAAATAAAAATAAAAATAAATAAATGAATAAAACTAAGCATTATGATTTCTTTCTTTTTCTTCTTCTTTTTTTTTTTTTTTTTAAATCGACATTTAATGAAAAATGAAAGACTCTGTTTAAATAAAGTTTTATTCACTAGTAAGCCATTTAAAATTTATTATTATAATTATTTAGAGGTTTTTTTTAATTATTATTTTGTATTATCGTTAGGTCTTAAGCTTTCAATCAAAAGGGTACTGTGAACAATAATTTTATAAAGCTTTTAATTTTATCACAAGATTAAAAAAGTTTTTTAATTAAATTAGCTCCCTGGAAATACAAAAGCTAGACATTATTTTCCAACTTACTCTGTCAAGATTTAAAAAAAAAAAAAAAAAAAAAAAATTCGTGCGTAAATTTGATTTAATATATAGCAATAAATTTTCACAGGCAATTTTCCGATGACTACTGCAGAGCTCGAAGGCTTCTTTATTTCAGAGTTGCCAAGTTTATTAATTTATTCCGGAACACATTTAGCCCCCACTTTATTTCACACCACTTAAATTATAAAATAACTTTCTATAACATATAACTAAAAAAAAAAAAAAAAAAAAAATCCTTGTAAAAATGTCGCATGGAAAAAACACGGAGCTAAAAATGCTCCGGAATAAATAAAATCCTTAAAGAACTTAGCAACTCTGCTCTTTGATGGATAAGAAATTTCCGCCTTTTTTGCAACCGCTGTTTATACAAAATAGTCTTTGTCGTATTTAATCAAGACATATTACTACAAAAATACGAAAAGGTTTATATATAAAAATAGTGGTAGGATGAAAGCCAGAAATTTTTTATCCTTGAAAAGATCCTGTGAAGAAAAAAAAAAAAAAAAAAAAAAAAAAAACCTGATACATCGAGTTTTCCTATTGTCACTTGTAAACTTTTTAAAAATATGCAAAATCATACAACAGCATATTTTAAATTTCCATGTTAACAGAATACTTATTTTCTTAATACACTAGAGTAACATTCTGTGTATATTTATTTAAATGTAAGTGCTGCGCTACAAGTTAACGCTTTGAATTCCAATTTGGGGAATAATAATTGGCACTTGAAACATAGCCTCTATGTCTTACAAATGAAGACTGTGATTCACGTTTTTCTATGTATTTCCTATTTCCAACTATACAAATATTTTATAGTGAAGAATTTCAGTGTCTGAATAGTTACTTTTTATAGAATTCTTCACTTTTTTAAATCCATGTGTATTGATAGCAACGTTTATCAATAGATATCAATTACCAATATCAGTTTCCAAAATTTAGGATGCTGCTACTGCTAAAATTAAGAATTATTTTGGAGATCATCATTTTAAAGACATGAATTTAAAGAAAGTATTTTGGAAATAAACAAAGCATACCTTATACATAATTTTGTCTAAATTTTCGAACATTAATTTTAGAAACCTAAAGAAACAGCTCGAAGTCTCTGCCCTTTTTGAGAACATTTTCAAGAATGAGAAATTTCAACTGTTTGGGTGCCAGTATTGTAATACAATAATCTTTATTCTGTTAAATCAAACACACTACTATAAAAATACGGTTACCATTTTTGTAGAAAAGTAGTGGCAGCAAAAAAGGCGAAAATTTCTAATCACTGAAAGTATCCGCGAAAAAAAGGCGGCAGACTTCCAACTTTGAAACAGTATTTGAGCATTTGCAGAGTTGGAAGTCTCCGCCTTTTTTTCAGACCACTTTCAAGGATAAGAAAATTTCCGCCTTAATTGCTACCGCTTTTCTCATATAACAAGCTCTATCTTGTTTTTTCGTGACACATTACCATAAAAAAAGTATGTTTGTGTATGAATACTGTTGACGTCTGAAATTTATGTTAAAAAAAAAATGAAAACGATCTTCAAATTTCATGCCCGTGAATAAAGAAATCCCGCCTAAATCCTGCCTTTTTACTCTTTTACGTACTAGTGGGTGACAAAATTTTCAGTTTTTGTACAAAAGCTTGTTCCTGAATTTATAGTTGACTTGACTGTAAGATTATTACTGAAAAGATTACTGAGACAGAAAATATTGATTATCCTATTGTTTTAACAGTTTACAGAACTTGGATTTTGTTGGAGGCCTGATTTCTGTACAGTACCGATCGAAAAACTTTACTTGGGTATAAATTACGCTTTTCTCGTTTCTTTTTTCTATTTTTATGTCGAACCCATATTTCATCTGCTTTAATAAATGAAATATTTGTTTTGTTGACAGCGAAGGATAGAAATATTAGTAACATGTTTCAGCTTTTTACGTTCTGCGTCTGCGGAACCAATATACATGCCAACATTCTAATTAATATTCCGTAACATTGTTAGCCTTTTTTCCACACCAATTTTTTGTAAAGTTATTTTCTGCAAATATAATTACGATTAAATCAGGAAAACGCTCTGGAAAAAGCTGATGAAAAAAGAAGCGGTTATTAAGAATGCAACGGAATATATATATATACCGATCTGCCAACGAAATCCGGCAAATTGTTAGTACCGCCCCTTTTTCTACACCACTTAATTTTTAGAGTAATTCTCTTCAAATATATTTACGATGAATGAAGAAAACAAATACCCTAAAAATTAAGTGGTGTAGAAAAAGGGGCGTTTTTCAATAGGCGTTAACAATTTGCCGGATCACGTTGGCAGCTCTGTATATATATATATATATATAATTATATTTGAGTTATTTTCTGCGAATATAATAACGATTAAATAAGAAAAATGCTCTGTAAAATGTTGATGAAAGAAGAGGTGGTTGCTAAAAATGCCAAGGAATATTTTCTTAAGTTATTGTCAGTTATGCACAAATATCTATATTTGTCAGTATTTTAAATTATTCAGGAGCATGTTTAGCACCGCCTTTAATTCACACTTACTTTATTTATTGTAATTATTTGTATTTATTTATTGTAATTTTTATTGTATTTTTTTATTTTTTTTTATTTTTTTTTATTTAAAGATTTACATAACAAAAAATAACTCAAGTTCAGAAAATAGATGTTGATGTATATTTTTAAATATTTCTCCTAAAAAGAAATAATAAATATTTCATTATGAGATAACTTTTTCACTAATCACTACTCAAAGTTATTTGTTATAAAATTGCATTTACTTAAAAAATCATTAGGATAAAGTGATTATAACAAATGAAAATACAAATTTTTGAAGTAGAAATTTTTGTGAAGGTTAAAAAACAATGAGCTTGTAACAAATTTCGTCTTTTTCCTGGCATTCATTAAAAAAAGAAAACAAAAAGAAAAACAGACAAACAAAAACAAACGTCTCGTTGCAATAATCACACTAATTCCACATAAAAAAATAAAAAAATATCTTCGTGCAATGGTTTTCTTAATCTAGTCACACCAGTAAACTGTTTTAGGGAAATACAACAGATTTTGGCTTGATGATGTCTTTTACTGAGAAAGTTTCATCGTAGCCTTATGGATAATTAAATAACACTCTTGGGCCGCTGCGCATCAAGTGTTGTAATTTAAAGGAAATGTCCGAACTGTTATTGCCAACTAAACACGCTTTGGCTGCCCAAAAACTTCTATTTTACTTAATCAGTGAAAACCGTTACATTTCACAAATGAAATGAAAAAAATATTTCTATTAAAATTATTCCGGTAGCTAAAAAGTGCTAAGCTGGCAACTATGGTTATAGAGGTATATAGAAGCTAGAACCTTCCTGACGAAAAGCATTTCATACTATCAGGACTAGGTTCTTAGAGGCAATCACTGTTAACCAACTCTGCACCACTTCGCCACAAAAATTCTGTTATGGACACTTTTATTTTTATTTATTTTATTTTATTTTATTTTTATTTTTTACAAGCAGTTTTTCCTGTAAACTAGAAAAAGTAAATATGTTATTTGACAAAGCAGATGGAAATATTTATTTATAAAATGTGGGTTCTGATTGCAGTTAACGTGAAGATATTCAGACCTATCTAGAGACTGTTCTACTAATCGGATTTAGATGAAATTCGGCATATATGTATATTATAAAGTCAATGTGGAAGACAGTTCTGAAATATTAATATTAATAATATAATATTGAAAGTACCAGGGAAAAGTATGGGGATAAAATTTATCAGAGGCAAGTAATTTTGATTTGGAACACGCAGCAGGAGTGTGAAAATTACTTTGTATTTATAAGATATATATTTGAATAGCAAAATGAGTACTGTTTTATTACATCTAAATTTGTGAGCATTAAAACCATTATTTGCATCTGATAGTGTTAAAAACACAATATGTTCATCAGGTTTTCAAATTTGTTATTATTATTATTATTAATATTATTGTGAAGAAATCTATTTACGATAGTCTATTTAATATATATGTCCAAATGACATTGAAGTGTAGAGTATGTCCAAAAAACATTGAAATCGGCTTCCTCTTCTTAAATATTGATTTCATACATGTATTATAAATTACTAAATTGTGGAAAAAAAAAAAAAAAAAAAAAAAAAAGATGTGGTACATAATTTTAGAAAATTAAATAAAAATTATAAGATACTAAAGTTTTATAAATAAAATATTTCAATATTTCGGCTGATTCCATAAAAAAAATTTTCCCAGTGAATGAAATTTGCATATATACTAATATGTGCACATAATTTCAGCATTGTCTTATTAAAAAAAAAAAAAAAAAATCTAAAGATACATAGCAATACAAAAGATTTCTGACTTAACCTCCTTTTTAATGTCTCAACATAATTTCTCTTATGAGAGGAAAAAAGCTCATGTTTTTGGAGGTCGTATGCAAATTAAGAGTGGAAACAATGAAAACGCAAATAAATAAACCCATTTATATTTGAATTTGTGACTAATCCATCAATAAATTTATTTAAATATCTATTTGTTTAAAAATAAAATTTTTAATGGTACAATGCTAAAAATTTTAAATCAATTTATTAGGTTATGGAACATACTTTTTTTGAATAGAGCCGTATAAAAATTTAAATTATGTATGTCTTGAATCTAAGTCCCTTTAAAGAGTTTTGAACAGCTAAAATTAATATGATTTTTAGGTACCTATACCTCTGTAATCTATCATACATCACAAAGATCAGTAGTTAAGGAAATAACGCCGAGGTCAAGGTTTCTTAACTTCGGCGTTAAGAACCTGTATAATAAGTTACACCAAAATCTGATAAGTAGAACAGGATCTAGAGAAGTCTAAACAGTACTATTTTTTATAATCACTCTGTAAGTATCATTTAAAGGTGCAAAAGTGTCCGTCTTAAGACGGAACTTTTACACTAGTAGGGGAGTATGGGGCTAGTTGTCATAGGAGTAAGAAGTAACACCCAATTTGCGAAATAGTCTGTAACATTTGTGATTAAATATTTTTATAAACATAATTCTTATGACACGCTTTATAATGTAGGCACAAATGGTGCTCCACAAAAATGGTTCATGAGAGCTTCTGTACACGTGCTTCATTTTAGCTAGTTAGTGGGGAAAAAAATATTTCGTAAATTTTAAATAAGGGTATGATAGTTTATACTTTAAAGAAATGTTTATAGCTATTTATTTAGTCTATGTGTTGAATTATAAAATGCATGTTTATTCTTTGTATAAATCGTTATATATTTTTTTATAACTATACAAAATGTCCAAAATCATACGATGGGGCAAGTTGTAACATGTTAGAGGAGTAGCTTGTGTACATGCCAACAGCCAGAGCTCAAAGTCTCCGCCCATTTTCAGGAAAATTTCAGAAAGTAAAAATTTCTGGCTTCTTTGTCACTACTATATTTATACAGAAATATTTTCTTTGTTTTATATTATAATGCCGTTATTATTTAATCACGAATTTGAGAATATTGCATAAAAATAGTAGTAGAAAAATAAGCAGAAATTACTCATCAATGAGAGTGCCTTGTAAAGAGGGCGGAGGATTCGAGCCCTGCTAAACCCTTTCTGTGGCAGAAGAATGGGTATAATGCTTAATTTGCAAAATGTGATCGCGCATTAAATGCATGAGAGGAAATGAAGCATCATTTGTTTCGATTAATTTCAACTCTGAATAAGGTTGACTTCTGTGTTAATTTTATATTTATTTTTCTCATTATTTTACTGTAATCCATTTGATATAATTCATTGTTACTATACAAAGAAGGTTATATTTAATATTAGTTATTAATTACCTTCTTTATTAAATTAATAACTGGTTGATAACAAAAACGATTTTGAAATACTGTCGTTTTTATTGCTAGTGTTCCCTTTGTATCCGTTAAAATTTGTTCCACGTGTGTTACAATTAGCCCTAAATCCGGGGCAAATTTTAACAGGCAAATAATTAAATATATATATATATATATTTTTTTTTTTGTGCTAAAACTAGCAACATTAACGTAATTTTTTTTTTATGAATATGATAGATGATTATGTATGCTATGGAAAACAGCAATTATAAACAGGAATACGTAAATACGTTTCACAATATATCTAATCTTCTAAAAACTGTTACAACCTGCTCCATAATCCCCTATTTTTTATGAATAATTTATATGATATTTGTGGACTAATTTTGGCGTTTGAATATGATAGAAATTATCGATAAGAAGTTCTGATGCCAGTGTTCCGTCTTGTGACGGAAACTCTTAGACCCCTGATATAACTTAGTGGCACAGAAAAACCAATGGCTTGGTTAAGTTTGTTATTTGCATTTCTATTCTTAACTTTCTTCCTATATCTTTACTTACAAATTACATGTCTCGTGCAATTCGAGGTTTAAAAACGTAAGCAAAACATACACAAATAAGAAAAAGTCATAAAAATGAAAAATAAAATAAAGTAAAAATGAAATTAAAAAATAATTTCAGGGTTGTAAGCGTTTTATTTTATTTTTCCGTACCACTATATATTTTCATCAATTTTTTTCCCCTTTATCTGATCGCAGAAATTCCTCAATTAAATGAAAAAAACATTTTATATACAGGGGAGTGTGGGGCAGGTTGTAAAAGTTTTTAGAAAATTAAATATATTGTGAAACGTACTTACGTTTTCCTGTTTATAATTGCTGTTTTCCATAGGATACATAATCATCTATCATATTCATAAAAAAAAAAAAAAAAAAAAATCGTTAATGTTGCCAGTAATTCGCCAAACAATATTTATTAAAAAAATATTTGCCGTTTACAATATGACCCGGATTTGGGGTAATTGTAACACACAAGGGGCAAATTGTAACGGATACAAAGGGAACCCTAACAATAAAAACGACAGTATTTCAAAATGTTTTTTGTTATGAACCATTTATTAATTTAATAAAAAAGGCAATTAAAAACTAATATTAAATATAACCTTCTTGGTATAGTAAAAATGAAGTATATCAAGTGGATTACAGTAAAATAATGAGAAAATTAAAGATATAATCAACATAGAAGTCAACATTAGTTAGAGTTGAAATTAATTGAAACAAATATGCTTTATTCCCTCTCATGCGTTTAATGTATGCTCACATTTCGCAAATTAAGCATTATACCCAAACTTCTGCCGCAAAAAAGGTTTAGCAGATTTCGAATTCTCCGCCCTTTTTTCAAGACACTCTCATTGATGAGTAATTTCTGCTTATTTTTCTATTACTATTTTTATGCAATATTCTCTAATTCTTGTTTATAATTCGTGATTAAATAATCACGGCATTGTAATATAAAAACAAAGAAAATATTTCTGTATAAATATTGTAGTGACAAAGAAGCCAGAAATTTTTCCCTTTTAAAAGTTTCCTGAAAATGGGCGGAGACTTCGAGCTCTGGCTGTAGGCATCTAAACAAGTGACTCCTTTAACATATTATAACTTGCCCCAGAATTTTGTTTTAACTTGCCTCATCGTATGATTTTGGACATTTCGTTTATTTATAAAAAATATAACGATTTATACAAAAAATAAAAATGCATTTTATAACTCAACACATAGACTAATTAAATAGCTATAAACATTTCTTTAAAGAATAAACTATCATACATTTAATCAAAATTTACGAAATATTTTTTTCCCCACTAACTAGCTAAAATGAAGCACGTGTACAGAACCTCTCATGAACCATTTTTGTGGAGCACCGATTGTGCCTACATTATAATGCAAGTCATAAGAATTATGTTTATAAAAATGTTTAATCACCAATGTTACAGACTATTTCGTAAATTGGGTGTTACATCTTACCCCTCTGACAACTAGCCCCACGCTCCCCTAAAAAAAAAGTGTATGAAAAAAGTTGGATGCTATCTAACCTGTAAACAATAATAATAATAATAATAATAATAAGGAAATGAGGGGGAAAAGAGGGTTAATTAATGTGATAAATGATAATATAGGTAGTTTTTGAAATATAAGAAATAAATATAAATGCTGTAATAGTTTCAAATACAAAAAAAAAAAAAAAAAAAAAAAAATGTTGAACTATAATAAATATTAATGCAATTCAAGAATAATAATAATAATAAAATTATATATATATATATATATAAACGGATATGAAAGCACTTTGTCATATACTCTTAAATTTTGAAATAATGTTTTGTTAAGTAAAAAATTTTATTAGATAAAAAAAAAAAAAAAAAAAAAAAAAAGGCAAAGAATAGAGAAAGAAACAGCACTTGAGTTAAAAGAATAGTAGATTAAAAAAAAATATATATATCTAATAAATGATTAAATAAATGATTAAATAAATAAAATAAAAATAAACATTTTTATCACACTGTGATGTTTTATAAATTTATACAGTATACTTGTGTAAATCAGTTTAATAATAGAAATCTGTCATAGAACCACTGACACTCTATAATATAAAAATATTGAAAAAAAAAAAAAAAAAAAAAAATTAAATATCCTATTTTCCCTTAGATATTGACATAAATTGTGTTTTATGTTGCATAATTTTTTTTTTTTTTTGATTAAAGTTTACGAATGTCTGAACACTCAGATAATAAAGTTTGAGGTATGTTGATTTAAATAAATAAATAAATAAACATATATATAGCTTATTTTCTCTCATCGCCAAAGGTTAAAAACTCTATCTTTACATTAAACTCGTTGAGTTCATATTGCGGAAAGACTCCCATAGTCGCAAGAAATGTGGTTCAAGAATATTAGTATTATGTACAATATAATGTTTAATTAAAAATGCAGTCTATGAAAGCCACGCCTATATGCAAGTTTTACTGTTAAAAATTAATCAAAACCATCCAGTTCTTAAAATGTTAAAATAACGTTTGTGACCATGAGTTCATATGAAATTTTTAATCCTTATGATGTGTTCTACCTCTCTTAAAAATTTGTACGTTGGGTTTTGAATCACCCTGTATAAATTAGGGTTCAGGTTATAGCCCACCGGGAAACTATTGTTACCCTCGGCTAAATTCCCGAAATAAAAAATTTATATTTTCTGCCAACACAGTAAAAATAAGGAAAAATATTATTTTCTCTATAATATTATAGTAAATATAATATATTTTTGTTCATTATTATTGTTATTATTTTATACGTATACTCATAAATACTTTGAACCGTTCTATTGTTAATTTATAATTCATAACGAAACTTAATATTAATTTCTTTACTTTTAAATATTCACCTTAAACATTATATACAATGCAGCTTGCTTGAACTAAATAAATCTCCAAAACGTTCCATAAACTGTTGGGGTTGAACAGGTTTAACTTAAAAGCTAAATAGTTAAAATATTGAAATATATAAATAAATACATAAATAAAATTTGATGACATTAAAACAAGAAAATATTTTTTTCTTCTATAATAACAGTTGACAATATAGTGATTCAGAAAATACAGTAAAGCGACTGATTTTAAGTTATGGCAAAAAAAAAAAAAAAAAATAAATAAATAAATAAATAAATAAATAAAAATAAATAAATGAATAAAACTAAGCATTATGATTTCTTTCTTTTTTTTCTTTCCTTTTCATTTTTTTTTTTTTTTTTTTTTTTTTTTTTTAAATCGACATTTAATGAAAAATGAAAGATTCTGTTATAAAGTTTTATTCACTAGTAAGCCATTTAAAATTTATTATTATAATTATTTAGAGGTTTTATTATTATAATTATTATTATTATTTTGTATTATCGTTAGGTCTTAAGCTTTCAATCAAAAGGGTACTGTGAACAATAATTTTATAAAGCTTTTAATTTTATCACAAGATTAAAAAAGTTTTTAAATTAAATTAGATCCCTGGAAATACAAAAGCTAGACATTATTTTCCAACTTACTCTGTCAAGATGATTAAAAAAAAAAAAAAAAAAAATCGTGCGTAAATTTGATTTAATATGTAGCAATAAATTCACAGGAAATTTTCCGATGACTACTGCAGAGCTCGAAGGCTTCTTTATTTCAGAATTGCCAAGTTTATTAATTTATTCCGGAAAACATTTAGCCCCCACTTTATTTCACACCACTTAAATTATAATGTAATTTTCTATAACATATAAATACAAAAAAAAAAAAAAAAAAAAAAAAAAAAAAAATCCTTATAAAAATGTGGCATGGAAAAAACACGGAGCTAAAAATGCTCCGGAATAAATAAAATCCTTAAGGAACTTAGCAACTCTGCTCTTTGATGGATAAGAAATTTCCGCCTTTTTTGCAACCGCTATTTATACAAAATAGTCTTTGTCGTATTTAATCAACACATATGACTACAAAAATACGAAACGGTTTATATATAAAAAAAAGTGGTAAGATGAAAGCCAGAATTTTTTTATCCTTGAAAACATCCTGTGAAAGAAAAAAAAAAAAAAAAAAAAACCCTCATACATCGAGTTTTCCTATTGTCACTTGTAAACTTTTTAAAAATATGCAAAATCATACAACAGCATATTTAAAATTTCCATGTGAACAGAATACTTATTTTCTTAATACACTAGAGTAACATTCTGTGTATATTTATTTAAATATAAGTGCTAAGCTACAATTTAACGCTTTGAATTCGAAATTTGGGGCAATAATAATTGGCACTTGAAACATAGCCTCTATGTCTTACAAATGAAGACTGTGATTCACGTTTTTCTATGTATTACCAACTATACAAATATTTTACAGTGAAGAATGTCAGTGTCTGAATAGTTACTTTATATAGAATTCTTCACTTTTTTAAATCCATGTGTATTTATAGCAACGTTTATCAATAGATATCAATTACCAATATCAGTTTCCAAAATTTAGGATGCTGCTACTGCTAAAATTAAGAATTATTTTGGAGATCATCATTCCGAAGACATCAATTTAAAGAAAGTATTTTGGAAATAAACAAAGCAAACCTTATGCATAATTTTGTTTAAATTTTCGAACATTAATTTTAGAAACCTAAAGAAACAGCTCGAAGTCTCTGCACTTTTTTGAGAACATTTTCAAGAATGAGAAATTTCAACTGTTTATGTGCCAGTATTGTAATACAATAATCTTTATTCTTTTAAATCAAACACATTACTATAAAAATACGGTAACCATTTTCGTACAAAAGTAGTGGTAGCAAAAAAGGCGAAAATTTCTAATCACTGAAAGTATCCGCGAAAAAAAGGCGGGAGACTTCCATCTTTGAAACAGTATTTGAGCATTTGCAGAGTTGGAAGTCTCCGCCTTTTTTTCAGACCACTTTCAAGGATAAGAAATTTCCGCCTTAATCGCTACCGCTTTTCTCATATAACAATCTCTATCTTGTTTATTCGTGACACATTACCATAAAAAAAAGTATGTTTGTGTATGAAAATTGTTGACCTCTGAAATTTATGTTAAAAAAAATGTAAACGATCTTCAAATTTCATGCCCGTGAATATTGAAGTCCCGCCTAAATCCTGCATTTTTACTCTTTTACGTACTAGTGGGTGACAAAATTTTCTGTCTTTGTATAAAAGCTTGTTCCTGAATTTATAGTTGACGTTGACTGTAAGATTATTACTGAAAAGATTACTGAGATACAAAATATTGATTATCCTATTGTTTTAACAGTTTACAGAGCTTGGATTTTGTTTGAGGCCTGATTTCTGTACAGACCGATCGAAAAACTTTACTTGGGTATAAATTATGCTTTTCTAGTTTCTTTTTTCTATTTTTATGTCGAACCCATATTTCATCTGCATTAATTAATGAAATATTTGTTTTGTTGACAGTAAAGGATAGGAACATTAGTAACATGTTTCAGCTTGTTACGTTCTGCATCTGCGGAACCAATATACATGCCAACATTCTAATTAATATTCCGTAACATTGTGAGCCTTGTTTGCACACCAATTTTTTGTAGAGTTATTTTCTGCAAATATAATTACGATTAAATCAGGAAAACGCTCTGGAAAAAGCTGATGAAAAAAAGAGGCGGTTACTAAGAATTCAACGTTGTATTTTTTTTTTTTTTTGAGTTATTTTCTGCGAATATAATAACGATTAAATAAGAAAAATGCTCTGGAAAATGCTGATGAAAAAAGAGGTGGTTGCTAAAAATGCCAAGGAATATTTTCTTAAGTTATTGTCAGTTATGCAAAAATATCTATATTTGTCAGTATTTTAAATTATTCAGGAGCATGTTTAGCTCCGCCTTTAATTCACACTTACTTTATTTATTGTAATTATTTGTATTTATTTATTGTAATTTTTATTGTAATTTTATTTTATTATTTTTTTTTTTATTGGAAAAGAGATGTTGATATATATTTTTAAATATTTCTCCTAAAAAGAAACAATAAATATTTATTTATGAGATTATTTTTTCACTAATTACTACTCAAAGTTATTTCTTAAAAATTACATATACTAACAATAAAAAATCATTAGGATAAATTGATTATAACAAATGAAAATATAAATTTTTGAATTCGGAATGTTTGTGAAGATTAAAAGACAATGAGCTTGTAACAAATTTTCCTCCTTTTCCTGGCATTCATTAAAAAAAGAAAACAAAAACAAAAACAGACAAATAAAAACAAACAAATATCTCGTTGCAATAATCACACTAATTCCACATCAACAACAACAACAAAAAACAAAAAAAAAAAAAAAAAAAAAAAAAAATCCTCTTCAAGGATTTTCTAAATCTAGTCACACCAGTAAACTGTTTTAGGGAAATACAACTGATTTTAGCTTGATGATGATTTTTACGGAGAAAATTTTAAAGTTTTATAGTTAATTAAAAAACACTCTTGGGCCGCTGCGCATCAAGAGGTGTAATTTAAAGGTAATGTCCGAACTGTTTGTGCCAACTAAGCACGCTTTGGCTGCCGGAAAACTTCTCTTTTACTTAATCAGTGAAAACAGTTTCAGTTCACAGATAAAATGAAATAAATATTTCTATTAAAATTATTCCGGTAGCTAAAAAGTGCTAAGCTGGCAACTATGGTTATAGAGGTATATAGAAGCTAGAACCTTCCTGACGAAAAGCATTTCATACTCTCAGGACTAGGTTCTTAGAGGCAATCACTGTTAACCAACTCTGCACCACTTCGCCACAAAAATTCTGTTTTGGACACTTTTATTTTTATTTATTTTATTTTATTTTATTTATTTTTTTACATGTAGTTTTTCCTGTAAACTAGAAAAAGTAAATATGTTATTTGACAAATCAGATAGAAATATATATTTATAAAATGTGGGTTCTGATTGCAGTTAACGTGACGATATACAGACCTATCTAGAGCCTGTTCTACTAATCGGATTTAGATGAAATTCGGCATATATGTATATTATAAAGTCTATGTGGAAGACAGTTCTGAAATATTAATATTAATAATATAATATTAAAAGTACCAGGGAAAAGTACGGTGATAAAATTTATCAGAGGCAAGTGATTTTGCTTTTGTAACACACAGCAGGAGTTTGAAAATTATTTTGTATTTATAAGATATATATTTGAATAGCAAAATCCGTACTGTTTTATTACATATATACATACATCTAAATTTGGTGAGCATTAAGACCATTATTTGCATCTGATAGTGTTAAAAACACAATATGTTCATCAGGTTTTCAAATTTGTTATTATTATTATTATTATTGTGAAGAAATCTCTTTACGATAGTCTATTTAATATGTATGTCCAAATGACATTGAAGTGTAGAGTATGTCCAAAAAACATTGAAATCGGCTTCCTCTTCTTAAATATTGATTTCATACATGCATTATAAATTACTAAATTGTGGGAAAAAAAAAAGATGTGGTACATAATTTTAGAAAATTATATAAAAATTATAAGATACTAAAGTTCAATAAAAAAAATATTTCAATATTTCTACTGATTCCAAACAAAAAATTTGCATATATACTAATATGTGCACATAATTTCAGCATTGTCTTATTAAAAAAAAAAAAAAAAAAAATTAAAGATACATAGCAATACAAAAGATTTCTGACTTAACCTCCTTTTTAATGTCTCAACATAGTTTCTCTTATGAGAGAAAAAAAAAAGCTCGTGTTTAAGGAGGTCGTATGCAAATTAAGAGTAGAAACAATGAAAACGCAAATAAATAAACCCATTTATATTTGAATTTGTGACTAATCCATGAATAAATTTATTTAAATACATATTTGTTTAAACATAAAGTTTTTAATGATACAATGCTAAAATTTTAAATCAATTTATTAGGTTATGGAACCTACTAAATGTATTTGGCTTTTTTTTTTTTTTTTTTTTTTTTTTGAATGGAGCCGTATAAAAATTTAAATTATGTATGTCTTGAATCTAAGTCCCTTTAAAGAGTTTTGACCCATTAAAAGTAATATCATTTTTAGGTACCTCTGTAATATATCATACGTTACTAAGATCAGTAGTTAAGGAAATAACGCCGAGGTCAAGGTTTCTTAACTTCGGCGTTAAGAACCTGTATAATAAGTTACACCAAAATGTGATAAGTAGAACAGGCTGTAGAGAAGTCTAAACAGAACTATTTTTTATAATCACTCTGTACGTATCATTCAAAGGTGCAAAAGTGTCCGTATCAAGACGGAACTCTTACACTAGTAGGGTAGCGTGGGCTAGTTGTCACAGGGGTAAGAAGTAACACCCAATTTACGAAATAGTCTGTAACATTTTTGATTAAATAATTTTATAAACATAATTATTATGACGCGCTTTATAATGTAGGCACAAACCTTAGAGGAGAAATAACCCTAGAGAGAGCATCCCCGAACGAAATCTTATGCCAACATCGAAACCATGTGACTGGGGAACATCGTATTCGGACAAGGCAGTTTTTTACATGTATTTGAATGTCGATCTCTGCTATGCTGCTGAAGAAATGGTGAAATACTTTGTTGCATTTGGTTCTAGAGAAAAATGTCTCATTGGAGAACGTATAATCTTTCACGGTCATATATATACTTCTAAATTGTATTCATTTAAAATCATAATATTAAAACAAATAGACTTTTTAATGAAGGAAATACAAATTATTCACATAATCATGCGTTTTATATACAGTTTTTTGAAAATTTATGGAAAAATAATTTATTATATTAATGTTTTTGAGTAGTTATATGTTTGATTTTTTCGTTTTTCCTGTTTTTTACTTATTATTTTCTTAAAAATTGAGAAATAGTGGAAGAAATTCCACTTACATCTTTCAATCCAGATTTGGCGCGATTTGGCGAAATATTTAAATGTCTAATAACTTTGATGCACGATAGTATTTTTGTGTTTTACGTCATTTTCTGTGTTCGAAAAATAAATGATTGTATTGTTTGCAAAAAGCACAAAGAAATATATTTTATTTTTTATTTACAAATTAGAATTACTTTTTTTCCCCCCCATATGTACTTTAATTATGAATTTAGAGATTTATGCGTATTGAAGGTCTGTTTTGCATTTATAATGGTGGATTGAGAGAATAAAATTTGTCTCTTTATTTCTTTCAAGGCAAAATTTAATCCCATATAAAATTAACAAATTGTTTCATATAAGAATTTTTATTTTAAAAATATTTTATTATTATAATTTATAATTTCTTTACTTTGCTTTTTCTATGCACTGTAGAATATGGTGTATTTATTTATTTATTTAATCATGATTAATTTTTTCTTCTTCTTTACTCAAAGGATTTGAAATAAGATTTGTAAAAAATTTCGTCTTCCGGTTTTCGATGAATTTACAGTTTTGAGGTGATCTATACACGTTTGGAGCATTTTTAGAAAATATCCACATCTCTCCTGTCTCTTCTGTGTGTGTGGGAGAGAGAGACCAAAAATTTGGGGCTTCTCTATATCAAGAACTAATGCATTAATTAACATTTTTTTTTCAATCTTGAATTTAGTACCTATCAACTTCTTGTGGAAATCGTCCAATAAGTGGCACTGCTATACAGTGATTTCTCTAATTTACGGGAATGCTGTGTCTCAGCTTCTGTTCCGTAAAATTACACGAAACTTGATGTGGGAGAGGATCATTACAAAAATTATGTCGATTCAATTTGAATACATATTGGTCGACAGGTGGCGCTGGTATGATGCAGCTCTTTTCCCTTGTGCAGAAAGGCTATATCTCAGCTTTTATAAGAAAATTAAGAAAAATGATTATTTATGATAAATGCATTGGAAACATGTGTAATATCTTGTTCATGCGCTTATTTATTTCATTATAATTATTTCACATGGTGTATTTTATTCGGCCTTTTTAATTGTTTTTCCTCTGATATACATTTATTTATTTATTTATTTATTTTTTGTGGTTGTCTACAGCAAAACGATTACAAGGCATTGTTGATATCTGAAACAAATTATCCTCTACCTTTTGTCCTAATAATAATAATGTAAAAAAAATTTCATTCAATAAAGAGTATATTATTCAATGCGCAACAATACATTTCGTAGGATTTAAGCGTAACAAAGAATATTTTAAATAATTCAAAAATTAATGGCCCTTAAACTACATCATTATTATTTTTTAATATATATTTTTTAAAACCTTCATAAATGTACTCAAATCTGTGTTATTTTCATTTAGCTTCTCTAAAGATAAAAACAGATGGAAACTACAGGAAGGTAAGATTTTAAGAGAAAAGATTTTAAAGCCATTGACCATTCCCGTTTATGTTCAAAAAATTTCTTGCCAGATAATTTTCATAAAAATAGATTTGGAAGCACTTGGTTAAAAAAAGGGTGCAGTACTAACTGTATTTATATTTCCAGAGAATTGTTCGCATTTACATTTGTTATAAAAATCAGATAGTCATTTTCATGTTTAATGACGGCTCTAATTAACATTTAAAAATTATTATTTATAACTAATATTTGGAATTATTCAATTGAACTTAGCAAAATATTATTTATACCAGAGAAAATAATGTAGAAAATATTCTGTATTTTCGACGAAAAAAAAAATCGATTATTAGCGGCGAATTTTAGCCATATGTGGTAACTTTCCCGTCACGTGACTAAGGTGAAAATCATTGAATGTTCACCTACACTTTTCGACCTCATTTTTCCCTGTATGCGTACTCAATTAGTATATTTCTCATCTAAGGCACAAACGGTGTTCCACAAAAATGGTTCATGAGAAGTTACATGAGAGCACGTGCTTCATTTTAGCGAGTTAGTGGAAAAAAAAAAAATATTTCGTAAATTTTAATTAAAGGTATGTTTAATTTATACTTTAAAGAAATGTTTATAGTTATTTATTTAGTCTATGTGTTGAGTTATAAAATGCATGTTTAATTTTTTGTATAAATCGTTATATATATTTTTTATAAATAAACAAAATGTCCAAAATCATACGATGGGGCAAGTTGTAACATGTTAGGGCAGTGGCTCGTGGAGATGCCTACAGCCAAAGCTCGAAGTCTCCGCCCATTTTCAGGAAAATTTCAGAAAGGAAAAATTTCTGGCTTCTTTGTCCTACTATATTTATACAGAAATATTTTCTGTGTTTTTATATTATAATGCCGTGATTATTTAATCACGAATTACATTCATGAATTTGAGAATATTGTATAAAAATAGTAGTAGAAAAATAAGCAGAAATTACTCATCAATGAGCGTGCCTTGAAAAAACGGCGGAGAATTCGAGCTCTGCTAAACCAAGGGTGCCTAGAATGGGTGCCTAGTAATTTAGACACTCTAGCTAAACCCACTCTGCGGCAGAAGAATGGGTATAATCCTTAATTTGCAAAATGTGAGCACACATTAAATGCATGAGAGGGAATAAAGCATCATTTGTTTCAATAATTTCAAGTCTGACTAAGGTTGACTTCTATGTTGAATTTATCTTTAATTTTCTCATTATTTTACTGTAATCCTTTTGATATAATTCATTGTTATTATACCAAGAAGGTTATATTTAATATTAGTTATTAATTGCCTTTTTTATTAAATAATTAACGATAACAAAAACGATTTTGAAACACTGTTGTTTTTTATTGCTAGGGTTCCCTTTGTATACATTACAATTTGTCCCACGTGTGTTACAATTAGCCCTAAATCCGGGACATATTGGAACAGGCAAATAATTAAAATATATATATATATATATATATATATATACATATATTTTGTGGGTGCTAAAACCAGCAACATTAATGTAAGTTTTTTTATGAATATGATAGATGATTATGTATGCTATGGAAAACAGCAATAATAAACTGGAAAACTTAAATACATTTGAAAATATATTTAATTTTCTGAAAACTGTTACAACCTGCCCCACGCTCCCCTATTTTTTATGATTAATTTATATGATATTTGTGGACTAATTTATTGCGTTTGAATATGATAGAAATTATTGATAAGAAGTTCTGATGTCAGTGTTCCGTCTTCAGACGGAAACTCTTGCACCCTTGATATCATTTAATTTTACAGAAAAAACAATGGCTTGGTTAAGTTTGTTACTTGCATTTCTATTCTTCACTTTGTTCCTATTTCTTTGCTTACAAATCACATGTCTCGTGCAATTCGAGGTTTAGAAACGTAAGTGAAATATGCACAAATGAGAAAAAGTCATAAAAGAAAAAGAAATTAAGTAAAAATGAAATTAAAAAATAATTTCAGGATTGAAAACGTCATATTTTTTCATACCACAATATATTTTATAGCATTTTCTTCCCCTTTATCTATTCGCAGAACTTCTGAAATTAAATAAATAAAAAAAAAAAAAAAAAAAAAAAATTCTATGCATAGGGGAGTGTGGGGCAGGTTGTAAAAGTTTTTAGAAAATTAAATATATTGTGAAACCTTTATCCTGTTTGTAGTTTTTTTTTTTTTTTGCATAGCATACATAATCATCTATCATATTCATTAAAAAAAAAAAAAAAAAAAAAAAAACTTTCGTTAATGTTGCTAGTATTTGCAAAAAAAACAAAAAAAAACATTTTTTAAAAATTATTAGCCGGTTACAATTTGAACCGGATTTCGGCCTAATTGTAATACACTTGAGGCAAATTGTAACGGATACAAAGGGAACTCTAACAATGAAGACGACAGTATTTCATAATGTTTTTTGTTATGAACCATTTATTAATTTAATAAAAAAGGCAATTAATAACTAATATTAAATATAACCTTCTTGGTTTAGTAACAATGAATTATATCAAATGGATTACACTAAAATGATGAGACAATTAAAGATATAATCAACATAGACATCAACCTTAGTCAGAGTTGAAATTAATTGAAACAAATGATGCTTTATTCCCTCGCATGCATTTAATGTGTGCTCATATTTTGCAAATTAAGCATTGTACCCATTCTTCTGCCACAGAGAGGGTTTAGCAGAACTCGAATTCTCTGCCCAGGGATGGAACACGGGCGCAGAATTCATACCGGAATCTCTTTGAGAAATTTCTCTAACTGTAATATCGTTGATTTAAGAAGTAGAAAATTTTCTTACATTGATAGTGGTATGAATTCTGCGCCCGTGTTCCATCCCTGTCTGCCCTTTTTTCAAGACACTCTCATTGATGAGTAATATCTGCCTATTTTTCTATTACTATTTTTATGCAATATTCTCTAATTCGTGATTAAATAATCACGGCACTATAATATACAAACACAGAAAATATTTCTGTATAAATACAGTAGTGACAACAAAGTCAAACATTTTTTCTTTCTAAAAGTTTCCTGAAAATGGGCGGAGACTTCGAGCTCTGGCTGTAGGCATTTCATTAAGCCACTCCTCTAACATGTTACAACTTGCCCCACAATTTTGTTTCAAATTGCCCCATTGTAAGATTTTGGACATTTTGTTTATTTATATATATTTAAAAAAAAAAAAAAAAAAAAAAAAAAAATATATATATATATATATATATAAATAACGATTTATACAAAAAATTAAATGTGCATTTTATAACTCAACGCACAGACTAAATAAATAGCTATAAACATTGTTTTAAAGTATTATTTCACATACAATTAATAAAAATTTACGAAATATACTTTTTTCCCACTTACTAGCTAAAATGAAGCATGTATACAGAACCTCCCATGAACCATTTTTGTTGAGCACTGTGTGTGCCTACATTATAAAACGCGTCATAAGAATTATGTTTATAAAAATATTTAATCACAAATGTTTCAGACGATTTCGTGAATTGGCTGTTAATTCTTACCCCTATGACAACTAACCCCACGCTCCCCTATAAAAAATGGTTTGAAAAAAGTTGGATGCTATCTATCCTATAAATAATAATAATAATAATAAAAGAATGAGGGTAAAATAGGGTCAATTAATGTGATAAATGACAATATAGGTAGTTTTTGAAATATAAGAAATAAATATAAATGCTGTAATATTTTCAAATACAAAACAATATATTGAAAGACAATAAATATTAATGCACTTCACGAATAATAATAATATTAACAATAATAATAATAGTAATAATAAAACAGATTTGAAAGCACTTTGACATATTATCTTAAATTTTTGAAATAATGTTTGTTAAGTAAAATTTTATTAAATAAATAAATAAAAAAAAAATAGAAAAAAAAAAGACGAAGAATGGAGAAAGAAACAGAACTTAAGTTACAAGAACCATAGATTAAAAAAAAAAAAAAAAAAAAAAAAACCTAATAAATAAATGAATAAAATAAAATAAAAATAAATTTTTTTATTACACTGTGATGCTTTATTAATTTATGCAGTATACTTGTGTAAATTAGTTTAAAGCTTCACTGTAATAATAGAAAACTGTCATAGAAATTAACGAGTTTTCCACTGACACTATATAAAATAAAAATACTGAAAAAAATTTAAGTATCCTATTTTCCCTTAGATATTCATATAAACTGTGTTGCTTGTTGCATAATTTTTATTTGATTAAAGTTCATGAATATTTGAACACTCAGATAATAAAGTTTGAGGTATGTTGATAAAAAAATAAATAAATAAATAAATAAAGAATATATATATATGTATATAGTATATCTTTCGCATACTTGCCAGCCTAACCCGGAAGATTTTTGGTTCCTGTCTCGTTTTGTACACTACTTAATTTTTAGAATAATTTTCTTCAAATATATTTGCGATTAAATAAGAAGAAAAGTACTCTAAAAAAAGACTGGTGTGCATTATCAGTATCAATTTTCAAAATACAGGATGCTTTTACTGCTAAAATTAAGAATTATTTCGGAGATCATCATTTCGAAGACAGGAATTTAAGGAAAGTATTTTGGAATTGAACCAAGCAAACCTTATGTATAATTTTGTCTAAATTTTCGTACATTAATTTTAGAAACCTAAAGAAACAGCTCGAAGTTTCTGCCCTTTTTTGAGAACATTTTCAAGAATGAGAAATTTCAACTGTTTGGGTGCCAGTATTGCAATACAATATACTTTATTCTATTAAATCAAACACATTACTATAAAAAATACGGTAACCATTTTTGTACAAAAGTAGTGGTAGCAAAAAAGGCGAAAATTTCTAATCACTGAAAGTATCCGCGAAAAAAAGGCGGAGACTTCCAACTTTGAAACAGTATTTTAGCATTTCCAGAGTTGTAAGTCTCCGCCTGTCTTCCCTACCACTTTCAAGAATAAGAAATTTCCGCCTTAATTGTTCCGCTTTTCTCATATATCAACCTCTATCCTGTTTATTCATGACACATTACCATAAAAAAAAAAAAAAAAAAAAAAAAATAAAAAAAAAAATAAAAGTATGTTTGTGTATGAAAATAGTTGACCTCTGAAATTGATATTAAAAAAATGAAAACGATCTTCAAATTTCATGCCCGTGAATCCCATCTAAATCCCGTATTTTTACTCTTTTACGTACTGGTGGGTGACAAAATTTCCAGTCTTTGTACAGTCGGGGAAAAAAAAAAAAAAAAAAAAAAGAAAAAAACGCAGCACTCGATGTAACTCCCTTGCTAATCAATGCACAAAAATGTAATAGGTATCATTCGACGGGGAATTGAGAGTAGATTCAGAAAATAAACGGAAATTTTGAATTGGGGGTCGTCTACACATTAAAACGCGCACCAACTTTGATTTTTTTCAATGGTAATGCCCCATTTTTATTTTATATTTGAATTCCTGGGATCGCGACAATGTGAAAAAATATATTGGTTGTATATTTTACTTACAACTCTTCTATTAAGTATTAATTTATGAGGCAATTGCAAATTATATTTTCTTTAGTGCATTCGCAGTTGTTCGGTTGTATAAATGTGCATACAGAAACATTCACTAGAAGTTATGTAATCAAACGACATCTTCACATTCCGAAGTTTATGGAACTTGTCGTATATTTTTCTCAAGATACTGAGCAAATGCCTATATTTGTAAGTGATTGATATGTCACCACTTGAAGGTGATTGAGAATAAAATAAAGTTGAATATTTTGATTTATAGGAAAAATTAATAAATAATAAATCTTAAAAATAACGAGGCATGGCAATAACAAGAAAAAAAAAAAAAAAAAATGGAAAGAAAAGAAAATTTTAATGCACAGTAAGAAACCTGACAATTAGAGAAAAACGTGAATTAGGGAAAAGCCATTCTTTTTTTCCAAATTATTCTTTTCATAAACTCGTTTATCAAAATTTTAACTATATTGCAATGCAGTTTAGTATGCTTGAATAACCCTTAAAATTGGTATATTAAACATTCTTTTTTTGGGTACATTCTTAAAAACAAACAAACAAACAACAACAACAACAACAAAAAACCTTATTGCAATAATAGCACAAATTAAACATAAAGTAAAAAAAGGATGAAAAGAAAAAAATGTATAGCTCTTGCGTAAATTTTCTAAATCTAGTCACACCAGTAAAACGTTTTTGGAAAATACAACTGATTTTGGCTTGATGATGAGTACTTACAACAAAGAACATCTACTACGTGAAGAAGCCCGGCTACCATAGGGATAATGTAAATCGCCCAATCAGCTTTCAGCTTCAAACAACTGTGCGAGAAAGACAACTTTACAGGGGAGCAGCGCAAACGATGGGCGAATTTAGCTTCCTTTTCCCCTTTCTCCAATCCATGTTTCCGTTAATTTAGGTTAGCGCTAGATTTACTTATATTTTATTGTGTTTTTTATTTTTGTATATATTTATTTTTTGTAAATTCCTGAATAATACTTAAAACGAATATAATTTTAAATATAAATCAAACTTTGAAGTATGTTTTTCAAAGATTTAATAAATAATAATTTTTGTTTTATAAGAATAACTAATTCAAAATAACTTATTATTTTAATAGAAGTTTATAAAACTGGGATAAAGCCTCTTTTTTTTTTTTTTCTTTTCTGTCTCTTTTTCTTTAAATCATGGAGAATAAGTGGACTTTTTTTTTTTTTTTTCTTCATTTTATACTTGAAAACTGAAGTCATTCAATTTATTATTATTTTATGTTTATTTCTGAAAATGTATTGTTTTTACAGAAATAATTAAATACTAATAAAATTAGCATTTATTATCTACGGAAAGCTAATTATTTTTGTAAATTTGTAAATATCAGTTGTCATGACAACCTTTTTTCCCCAAATAAATAAATGTGTATACATATGTATATAAAGCTCACTAAAGCTCTTGTTTAAAAAAAAAAAAAATACGTTTTAAAATTTCTTCAGTATACTTCGAATCAAGCTGAATCTAGTACTAGGTAAGTGATATATTTAAGCTATATGAATTATTACTTTTTTTATATAGTTATTACTTAAGGATATAAACTAAACACTACTAGTATATATTAATTAATACAAAATAAATTTTAAAAATAATTAATGTATAATTGTGATTATAATAATATATATAATAATGTATTAATAATGAATAAATTTAATCGTAAACAATTTTAATAATAGTCAGTAAAGAAATCTGTGCTTTGCTGTATTTGAAAGGTTTATTTAATATATCTAATGTTTATGTATGTTTAAAAAATAATAATAATCCCCCCCCCCCATCCCCCCAGAAACTAGAAGTCGCCTACGACAAACAGGTGTGCTTTGTGTGGCGAGTTTTGATCATGAACGGTCAGTACAAAATCTGTTTTTTACTAATAATAACTCGTTTGTATGAATGCGATTCGTATATCATAATTTATGAATTCATGTGATTGAATATAATAATAATGTGACATTAGATTAATAATAATTCATTAAAATCTCAAAGTATTATTTTTCGTTATTAATAACTAGAAATTAAAATTATTATTATTATAATAGAGAAAAATGTCGAATTATATCTCTCTGCAACCTGGATTTTAAAAATATCTCTAAAAATTTCTTTCTTTCTTTTTGTCATTCAATTTCAAATGATAAGAAATTCATTATAAATAATTAAGTAAAATAAATGGATTCTGTATGTTATGTTAATGATATTTAATAACTTAATTTTTTGAATATATATATATATATATACATTATTTATAATGTATTGATAATGCATTAATTTTTAAACTAATTTAATAATACCTATTTTAATCATTAAATTATTATTATCATTATTTTATTGTAATGTTTTTACATTTTAAAATATCCTTTAATTAATCAAGTCCAAGTTGGTGTTTTGGAATAAGGCCGATTGATTGCATTTGGGTGGGTCCTAGGACTGAAGGGAAGTGCCTTCATGGAGGTCTTTCTAAGGGGTCTTAGCCTGTATTTACTCAAGTTTCGGAGAAAGCCACGGAAAACTCCAAACGGTTAAACTGACGAATGCGACCTGCTATCGAACCCGGCACCTCATGTCTACCAGCTTTGAGCGCAGAAATGCTCAGTCGCTGGTGGGCCAAAATCAAGTCTTATACATAAAATTGCAGTAGCCTTAACTTCATTTAAACTATTCATTGCAAAAAGGTACAGTTTTTAATAATTTCAAATGAAGTTAAGAAAAGTTTGTGGTTTTGATTTGTTTGCCTATACCTGATGAATATATCAATATATAGTGCACATTTCATGTATTTATTTATTACAAAGCATCTTATGAAAATATTTCATCTTTCATATATGCTTCTAACGGAAAATGGGGGGGGGGGGGAGGTATGCAGCAATTTTAACAATATCTGACCTTAATGTATTCAAATTCTTTTACAAGTCACTTGAATAAAAAATCATTTCCAAGGCACTATATATCGATATATTCATCAGGTATAGGCAAACAAATCAAAACCACAAACTTTTCTTAACTTCATTTGAAATTATTAAAAACTGTACCTTTTTACAATTAATAGTTTAAATGAAGTTAAGGCTACTGCAATTTTATGTATAAGACTTGATTTTGGCCCACCAGCGACTGAGCATTTCTGCGCTCAAAGCTGGTAGACATGAGGTGCCGGGTTCGATAGCAGGTCGCATTCGTCAGTTTAGCCGTTTGGAGTTTTCCGTGGTTTTCTCCGAAACTTGAGTAAATACAGGCTAAGACCCCTTAGAAAGACCTCCGTGAAGGCACTTCCCTTCAGTCCTAGGACCCACCCAAATGCAATCAATCGGCCTTATTCCAAAACACCAACTTGGACTTGATTAATTAAAGGATATTTTAAAATGTAAAAACATTACAATAAAATAATGATAATAATAATTTAATGATTAAAATAGGTATTATTAAATTAGTTTAAAAATTAATGCATTATCAATGCATTATAAATAATGTATATATATATATATAATCAAAAAATTAAGTTATTAAATATCATTAACATAACATACAGAATCCATTTATTTTACTTAATTATTTATAATGAATTTCTTATCATTTGAAATTGAATGACAAAAAGAAAGAAAGAAATTTTTAGAGATATTTTTAAAATCCAGGTTGCAGAGAGATATAATTCGACATTTTTCTCTATTATAATAATAATAATTTTAATTTCTAGTTATTAATAACGAAAAATAATACTTTGAGATTTTAATGAATTATTATTAATGTCACATTATTATTATATTCAATCACATGAATTCATAAATTATGATATACGAATCGCATTCATACAAACGAGTTATTATTAGTAAAAAACAGATTTTGTACTGACCGTTCATGATCAACTAGAAATCCATAAAATCTTATATTGGGCGAATTATTTTATAACTCGCCACACAAAGCACACCTGTTTGTCGTAGGCGACTTCTAGTTTCTGGGGGGATGGGGGGGGGGAATTATTATTATTATTTTAAACATACATAAACATTAGATTTATTAAATAAACCTTTCAAATACAGCAAAGCACAGATTTCTTTACTGACTATTATTAAAATTGTTTACGATTAAATTTATTCATTATTAATACATTATTATATATATTATTATATATATTATTATAACCACAATTATACATTAATTATTTTTAAAATTTATTTTTTATTAATTAATATATACTAGTAGTGTTTAGTTTATATCCTTAAGTAATAACTATATAAAAAAGTAATAATTCATATAGCTTAAATATATCACTTACCTAGTACTAGATTCAGCTTGATTCGAAGTGGAAGGTGAATTTGGTGAGATCAGCTGGTAACCAATGTAAAATAAGTCAAAGAAAACATAATTAAAATTAAAATGTTTTCAAATTCAAAATAGTCGTCTGCAGCGCGCTAAGCTATAACGGATGTTTTGCTTTTCGTTCGTTTCCCGACCTTCTTTCCCACTTCCCTCCTGAGTTAACGCATGCGCGTTGCAGTTATCTTGGAGGATTGTTTCAGTTTAAATTTCCCCTCTCATCCGAGCCTGTAAAGTTCGCTTCTTGCACAGGCATTTCAAAATCCACTAGTTTGTCACCAGACGGCGATACTTATGCTTCAGAGGGAGCTGGACTTCTTATCTCAGTTAATATTCTTTGCTTACAAGCTTAATCTTCATTTTGATAATTGATTTGAAAAACACGTTCGGGCCATTGCGCATCAAGCGTTGTTGTGTAAACAAGACCTTAGTTCGCGCCCCCACAAATGCTCCAGCTTCGAGCTCCGACGGCTCCCATTTGCTCCTTCTAATGCACATGCGCGCAGACTTCGCGCTCCCTCCCAGCCAGGGAGTTCTTCCTTCTTCCCAGTAAGCTGCGTGGAGAGAAAATGACTATCGCCTCGATGATATTTCCTCATATATCATTGTATAACATGAGAATTTTCTAGTAACTTTTGTACTAATTGAGATAGAGCTAGGATGTTCGGTATATCGATAATAAGGGATTTTGTAGCGAAGATCACCAAGGATTGATAAAGTTGCCAAATTTGGCACCAAGGACATTACCTGCCCTGGTGAAGCTTTTTAACGGGTTTTTATAGAAAAATAAACTCTTATAATGTGAAAACAAGCTAGAAAAATGCAGAAAATTAATATTTTATGACCTGAATAAAACTCTTTGAATGAAATTACATAAAAAGCGTTAATATTTACAAATCCGTAACAATTTTTAATTCCATTTTCACATTTAGAAAATTCACAACTGACAAAATATTTATCATTTTTCAAATATATATATATATATATATATATATATATTGTCACAAAACTGCATTAAATTGACATTTGTGTGACCGATGATTTTCATTTTTAATCAAGAATTGTCTTAAAGACTATCAGTTATCCCGAGTAAATTTCAATGCAAACGTAGAGAGAAAAATACGCGGCACTCCCAGCTAAAGGAGGAAGTGAAACTGTCCAGTCATCATTTTATAAAACTCTCTTCTGCTCGATTTCAATCTCCGATGTATATGTAATGTTGTCTTTCTGTGAATATGTAGCAGCAACTAAGCAGGGCGTTTGAAAACGCTCTTATATATTTTATATTACCCTTTTATTATAAAAGATCTGTATCTAATCCAGAGTATTAAAGTTGCATAAAAGAAAAAGAAAAAGATTCCCAAAATCAATCATCATAATATACACAAATAATAGTTTAATATGTTCACAAGTTTATTTTTCAGCCCGTTGGTGAATCAAGAATGTGGCTTTAAAATGGATTAAATAATTAATTGGACGCATGCTGTACCAGTGCTGTTTGTCTTATCCAGGTAAGTGAAATCTTACCTATTCATTGTCAATATTATTTAATATAAATATAATATAATACAAGCGCTCTATATTAAAAATTATATATATATATAATTTTATAAGAGATACTAATGATTAAGAAAGCGCAATAATTTGCACTACCGAGGAGGATCTAATATCAAATATAGTTATTTAAAAAAGATTACGAGACCTGATTCTCTTAATTAAAGAGGTCTCTTAAATAAAAGAGCGCAAAATAAAATTACAGCACTGGGACTTAAAAGGAAAGAAATTATAAAATATAATTAATATATGTGTTTGAAGAAATTCAATATTAAGCATATTATATATATATACAAATAGTATAAGTGTGTGTGAAATTATTATATACTGAAATCAACTGGTATGTGTTCATAACTGAACATAAAATTTTTATAACTGATAGACATTGATAAACACTCAGTAAATACTCTCTCTCCAAATATTATTTGAACTTTTCAAAGAATTAAATATACGTGATATATAAAAATATGTTTCGATAAAAATAAAAATAAAAATAATAAATAAACAAAATGGCAGCTTCCGCAAAAGAAATAACATTAGTTGAGAAATTGAACTCCAGTAATTATGATAACTGGAAATTCAAGATAGAGATGCTCCTCACGAAGGAGGATCTCTTCCAGGTTATTATAGAAGCGCCCCCAAACCCATTAACTGATGAATGGCGATCTAAAGATCGAAAGGCGCGTGCCATAATTAATTTAGCTATAGAAGATACACAAATAGTATATGTTAAGCATTTGTCCACAGCCAGGGAGACATGGGATGCACTTAAAAATATACATGAGAGGGCTAATCTGAGCAGCAAATTATTCTTACTCAGAAAATTATATTCCACCAAACTAACAGAAGGGGGAAATCTGATAGAACACATAACTAGTATTTATAAGTTAAGGGACAAATTGTTAGCTATAGGAGAAGAAATAAATGAACAGCACTTATCAGCGTTGATGTTGTGCTCGCTACCTCCTAGTTATGATACCCTGATAACGGCTATCGAAGCCAGAAATGACGATGAACTTACACCAGAGTACATTAAAAGTAAATTGTTTGATGAATACATTAAAAGGACAGAAAATCACCAAACAAAAGGTGAAAACGCGTATAAAACTCAAATTAAGCGTAAAACACCACCAAGTAAACATTGCAATTTTTGCGGAAAGAATTCACACACCCGTAACGAATGCTGGCATTTAAACGCCAGACCAAATCATAACCAAAGGAATTATAATAATTTTCATAACAGCGGTAACAATCCCAGCAAGTACAAAAACAAAAACAAAACACAACTCATAAGGGAAACTGAGAATAAATTAAAGAATCTTACATTTATCATTGATAAAACTGAGCATAACTCATGGATAGTCGACAGTGGGAGTAGCAGGCATATCTGCAACGACATAAACCAATTTACAAATCTGAAAGACAACGAAAAAGTTAGTGTTATGCTAGCGAACGGGCACTCCGTAGTCTCACAGGGTTGCGGCGACGTAAATCTTAAAGTAATTAACTCGGATAAGGAAATAAACAATGTTACTTTAAAAGAGGTTTTATACATACCCAATATAGCCACAAATCTAATATCGGTAAAGAAAGCAACAGAGAATGGTTGTGTTGCCATATTTAAAAATCATGAATGTAAAATCAAATTCGGGAATAAAACTTATATAGAGGCGAATTTGACAGATAATTTATATGAACTACAAACGAGCGAAAAATTTTCCGAAAGTGTAAATATTGTAGAAGCGTGCGAAAACAGGAATTGTACTAAATTGTGGCATGAAAGATTAGGGCATAAAAATCTACAACAAATAAAAGAACTCGTCGACAAAAATATGGCAACCGGAATAGAGCTAAATAAATGTAAACACAACACAGAATGCGAAATCTGTATCATTTCAAAATTGGAGGATGACACATATCCGAAAAAGGCAACTTTTAGGGCAGAAAAACCATTAGATCTAGTTGTTTCAGATGTTTGCGGACCCTTTCAAACTTCCACAATAGGAGGGAAAAATTATTTTTTAACGTTTATAGATGACTACAGTCGTTTCACATTTACATACTTATTGCGAAATAAAAGTGAGGTGTTTGATAAATTTAAACAATATTATGCGTTGACTTTAAACAAGTTCGGCAGGAAAATAAAAATATTGCGTACCGATAACGGCGGAGAGTATACAAGCAATGAATTTGAAAACTTTCTCGCGAATGAAGGAATCGAACACCAATTAACAGTACCGCATTGTTCTCCTCAAAATGGCGTGGCGGAGAGAAAAAATAGAACATTGGTTGAAATGACCAGATGTTTGTTAAGACAAAGCAGCTTGCCAAATAAATTTTGGGGTGAAGCCCTTATGACCGCTAATTATCTGCAGAATAGATTGCCAACGAGTGCATGCGATAAAACACCATATGAAAAATGGAATGGAAATAAACCAAATCTCTCGCATATAAAATCATTTGGTTGTAAGGCATATGTGTATACTCACAAAAACACAAGAGGGAAGCTAGACAACAGGGCAAAGGAAGGAATACTTGTTGGTTATGACCTTAGAAGTAAAGGTTATAGAGTATTTATAGATAATAATGTTAGGATATGTAGAACCGTAAAGTTCGTTGAAACAAAAACAAAGGATAATAATTTTGAGTCTATCGATAATGAACTGTTAGAGACAAACAATAATACAAATGAAGGGAATTCTAGCGAAACAAACGATCATAAAAATAACTTCCCGGTGATACTAAATGAAATAAATCAAAATTCGGACCAAACTGAGGATGTTAATCGTGACATAACAGATCGAACAATTCCGAGAAGGTCGGAAAGAGCTAACAAAGGTGTTCCACCTGACAGATTTGCTTTAATGACAAATACTATGAACGTAAACGAACCCAAAACCTTCAATGAAATATTGCAGATACAAAATTCCATAGAAAGGGAAAATTGGCTAAAAGCAGCCAAAGATGAAATTGCTTCTTTAAACGAAAATAATACATGGGAATTGGTAGACCCTCCCCCTAACACACACATAGTAGGCTCAAAATGGGCATTCAAGGCGAAATATAATGATAAGGGTGAAATCCAAAAATATAAAGCCAGGCTTGTCGCCAAAGGCTTTAGCCAAAAGTATGGGGTAGATTATGACGAGACGTTCGCCCCGGTGGCGTCTCATACGACAATTAGATCTTTTCTTGTAATGGCCCTATATAAAAACTTAGAATTAAACCACTTGGATGTAAAAACCGCGTTTTTACACGGTGAGCTCGAAGAAACAATTTACATGCAACAACCGGAGGGATTCATAAATCCCGGTGAAGAACATAAAGTTTGTAAATTACACAAAGCCATCTACGGGCTGAAACAGTCAGCCAGGGCTTGGAATTCAAAAATAAACGAAACATTAACAAAGTTGAATTTCACACAAAGTTCCACTGACAAATGCCTTTACAAAAGAAACACAAATAACAAAACCGTCTACATACTAGTGTATGTAGACGATATATTAATTGCTGGAACCAAACATGATATAAACAAAATAATAGAAGAACTTAGGCGTGAATATAGTATTACCAACCTTGGGAGCGTTACTAATTATCTGGGAATAAATATAACACGACCAGACAGCAATACTTTGCTAATAGATCAGTCAAACAAAATTAAACAATTAGTAAATAAATTTAATTTAGAAAATGCGAAACCCACTAATACTCCCATAGATACAAATTACTTAAAGGATTATAACAATGAAAATTATTTAACTGACAATACTGATTATAGAAAGGCAGTAGGGGCACTTCTATATATAGCCACTGTCAGCAGACCTGATATCAGTGCTGCCGTCAACCTTTTATCTCGTCACAACGAAAGACCTAGAGTGTGTGACTGGGAAAGTACCAAGAAAGTCATCAAGTACCTAAAAACTACAATTAATTTAAAATTAAAATATGACAACGAGAATCCTGCTATACTAACCGCATATGCGGACGCAGACTATGCGAATGACCCCCAGGACAGAAAGTCCATTACAGGAAACGTATTCTTTATTGGGAATAATCCCATCTATTGGTACTCAAAAAAACAAAAATGCGTCAGCCAATCCACCGCAGAAGCGGAATATATAGCAGCAGGATGCGCTGCTCAGGAAAGCATGTGGATCATTAGACTTTTAAACGACTTAGATCTAGATCAAATAAAACCAATCACAATTTATGAAGATAACCAATCAGCGATTAAATTAATTGAGTCTGACAAATATCAAGCGCGGACTAAACACGTGGATGTTAAATTTCATCTAATAAAACATTTGTATGAAGAAGGAACCATCAGATTACAATATATCCCCAGCAACGAAATGATTGCTGACATCTTTACTAAACCCCTACCAGGGCCGGCTTTTAAAACTTTAAAAAATAAACTAAATTTAGTAGAACATTGAAAATACCGGTCAAGTAGGGGTGTCACAAAACTGCATTAAATTGACATTTGTGTGACCGATGATTTTCATTTTTAATCAAGAATTGTCTTAAAGACTATCAGTTATCCCGAGTAAATTTCAATGCAAACGTAGAGAGAAAAATACGCGGCACTCCCAGCTAAAGGAGGAAGTGAAACTGTCCAGTCATCATTTTATAAAACTCTCTTCTGCTCGATTTCAATCTCCGATGTATATGTAATGTTGTCTTTCTGTGAATATGTAGCAGCAACTAAGCAGGGCGTTTGAAAACGCTCTTATATATTTTATATTACCCTTTTATTATAAAAGATCTGTATCTAATCCAGAGTATTAAAGTTGCATAAAAGAAAAAGAAAAAGATTCCCAAAATCAATCATCATAATATACACAAATAATAGTTTAATATGTTCACAAGTTTATTTTTCAGCCCGTTGGTGAATCAAGAATGTGGCTTTAAAATGGATTAAATAATTAATTGGACGCATGCTGTACCAGTGCTGTTTGTCTTATCCAGGTAAGTGAAATCTTACCTATTCATTGTCAATATTATTTAATATAAATATAATATAATACAAGCGCTCTATATTAAAAATTATATATATATAATTTTATAAGAGATACTAATGATTAAGAAAGCGCAATAATTTGCACTACCGAGGAGGATCTAATATCAAATATAGTTATTTAAAAAATATATATATATATATATATATATATATATTAAGCATTTTGTAAGCTGTAAAGAGCGAAAAATAAATTAAAAGCCTTTTTTGCACTTCATAGCTTCAAAATGAATTATTAAAAAAAATTTAAAAATCACCTTTTGTAAAAATAAGAACATTTGAACGGTTGTGTATTTTGTAACTGTGAATTTTTTAAATATAAAAAAGTACATTTGTCAATGAGTAGCTCACAAGACGAATTTCTCCACAGAATAACATTGGGTTTATTATCTATTAAATAATGTGAAGTATTTCCTTAAGTACTTTCCAAGCCCACCAGCGGCCGAGAGGTTCTGCGCTCAAAGCTGGTAAACGTGAGGTGCCGGGTTCGATCGAAGGTCGCGCATCGGCCGAGTCGTTCAGAGTTTTACCCGAAACTTGTATATATACAGGTTAGAACCATTTAGAAAGATCCCCGCGGAGGGCACTCCAGCCATAAGCTTAAGGGCCCTCTTCACTCACCGCCGCCGGAAGCCGAAACTAATGTTATTCTATGGGACATTTTTCTTTACAAATAACTTATTAATTGATACATATTTTTAAATTCTGTTTTCACATTCAGAAAATTCTCAGCTGTTAAATTGACGGACCTTTTTTTAAAAAAAATTATTATTTTTATATTTTATTTTAAAGCTGAAAAATACGAATTTTCAATATGTGAATTTTTTTCATTTTGCAATTTCAAAGTAAAATATTAAAAATTAAAAAAAAAAATACATTTTTAGAAAAGGTCCGTCAATTTAACAGTTGGGAATTTTCTGAATGTGAAAACAGAATTAAAAAATATGTATTAGTTAATAAGTTATTTGTAAAGAAAATTTCTCCATAGAATAACATTGGCTCGGGCGTTCGGCGACGGTAACTGAAGAGGGCCGTTAAGACCCTAAAGCAGTCAATCAGCCTTAATCCCCACAACCTTAAATACTTTACAAATCTAGTAAACTTTTGATAAATATTGGTATGAGTATGCGAAATAATTCTTGTAAAATTAAATATCAGTATATTAAAATTATGATAATACTGAATTTTTCTGTGTCTAAGGAAGCTGAATATTTAAATTTATTTTCGTTAAAATTTACAAGGTTAATGTAGTGCAATTTTAAAATTAACTATTTCTTTTTTAATGTAAAAATAAACTGGTAACAATAACAAACAATATTAATAAAAAGGATAAAAAATGTACATGTGTAATTTAAATTTATTTCATCAATTACTTTCTATCAATTTTAAAACTACATATTAAATATGTCATGTGGAAAAATAATATAAAGTAAAACACAAATGATAATAAATCTGATTTTAAGTTATAAGCTCAAGTTCATCCTCATGTCTTATCAATTTCTGTTATTTTAAAAATATATCTTAAAAAAATATTAAACATATCTGAAAAAAAAAAAAAAAATAGGTTTTTTATATGATCATTAAATAAAAATTTCGGCAAACATTTTCCCATAAAAATTTTAATATTAAATATTTTTTTTTTAGATATCTCTTTAAATAATTTCTTAACGCCCCCCCCCCCCCCCATTTTTTAAATTAATTAATGTTAGCATAAAAATGAACTTTGAATAAAAAAAACCTTTCAAATAATAAAAAAACTGTTTTAGCTTATAGAAATGTTTATTTAAATCAATCGCTGCAGATAGCGCAAATGATATTATGGATTCAGAATGAAGATTGCAAATGCATGCTATCTTGCTCACTGCCGAATTCTGCGCGCATGCGCATTAGAAGGAGCAAGTTGGAGCCGTCGGAGCTTGGAGCTGGAGAATTTGTGAGGGGCGTGAACTAAGGTCTTGTGTAATGTAAGGGGTAGTGTGTTATGTAAACTGACCGAATGTCCCCATTTTCTGTAAAGAGCATTTATTTTGTAGACATTTTTCTGAGTTTTAAGAAATTGCAGAAAGTAAGTTATTTATTATAAATATTTTATTTTTGGTCCTTATTTATTAAGAATGAAAAAATACGTCTGTATTTAGAAAACTATAGCAATTTTTAATGCTTATCTATTATAAAGATACTCAAATCTGGTCAGCTTAAGTGCATATAGGTTAAAACATTCCTAATGGAAGGCATCCCCTCCTCTTCTGACTAGGTTCTTTGAAGCAATCAGTATTAAACAACTTGGCACCACCACACCACAAAAATTCTGTTATGAACATAATTTTTTTTTACAACATGGGGGTTTATTTATTTATTTTTTTCAAAATATTGTTTTTCATGCAAAGAAGAAAGCGTAAATATGTTGTTAGACTATTCGACAAAGTATACTGGTGGACAAAATTAAAGCAACAACATTTAAAATATCTAAAAATCATTACGTCTCGTAGTTAAATTAAATTTTAATCACATTAAAAACTGAGACAGACAATATGCACTAAAAATATACAATTTAAAACAATAAAAACACAAAACACAAATTTAAACGTTTCGAGCCTTTTACAGGCTCCTCGTCAGTAAAAAACATCAAATGTAAATAATAAGGATAATCATGAAACGAATTCCTCTAAATCACGTAAATTGTTCGTTACTATTCCTTACTATAAAAATATTTCTGAATCTATTGCCAAAGTTTTACGCACTGTTAATTTATCTGTTTCCTATAAACCCCAATTTTTAATTCGTAATTTCCTTTCTAATTTTAAAACAGTTATCCCTCCTTTTTCCCGTATAGGTGTTATTTATAATATCCCTTGTAAATTTTGTAGTTCTGTTTATATTGGTCAAACTGGCCGTTCTCTTCATACTCGAATTAAGGAACATAAAACAAATTTCAAAAACCGTGATATACGTTCGAAAATTGTACAGCATGCCATAGAAACTGACCATTTACCTGATTTTAACAGTACTAAAATAATCATATCTAACTGTTTAAATTATCATTCTAGAATTTTCCTGGTGGGTTGGTACACAAATCAACATTTTTCACCCCTTAATGAGGCATGCGCAGTTCCCGATGAATACGTTGTACTCACTTAATGAAAGTCTGTTGTTCTTCTCTGCATTTACATTTGATGTTTTTTACTGATGAGGTTGCGTAAATACGGGCTAGGACCCCTTAGAAAGACCTCCACGGAAGGCACTCCCCCTCAGGCCTAGGACACCAGTGTTGTCAATCGGCCTTAATCCCTAACACCAACACCATACTGATGAGGAGCCTGTAAAAGGCTCGAAACGTTTAAATTTGTGTTTTGTGTTTTTATTGTTTTAAATTGTATATTTTTAGTGCATATTGTCTGTCTCAGTTTTTAATGTGATTAAAATTTAAAGCAACAATATGTTTTCTCTTTCTCTTCTTTTGAACATAATTTTTAAGCAAGTAAACATATGAACATAAAATTTGAATGACCTGTTCATTATCATATTATTAACCGAAGTTTACGTAATTTTAGCATAAGAATAATTTTTAAGCTAATAAATATTCATTTTTCTCCAAAAATAAGCTTTGGAAAAAAGGAAAAATTCCAATAATTTTAGGAAAGAACACTTAATGAAAAGTGGTGTTAAGGATGCATTAGAGATAAGTAAAGACGCACATGCCTTGAAATGTTAAACTAAATTTCGATTTTTCTTTCTGTATTCACTTTTCTTTTACATTTATAATGGGCTTTTTTATAAAATAATTTAATGAATAATTTGTAAACTGTGAGTATCACCAGAATAATAAAAATGTCGATAAACAGTTTAATAATGAACATCTTATTCAATTTTCATGTTGTATGCATATTTTATTAAAAGGTAATTCACATGCAAAAAGAAGAAGAAAATATAAGAAACGGAAAAGTGAATACAGGTAGAAAGATTTTTGGTTGTAATCTAACATACGGATGCGTGTGCATCTTCACCTATCTGCAAGGCATCCTTATGACCATTTTTCATTAAGTGTTCTTTCCAAAAATTATTGAAATTTTTCATTTTTTTTTCCAGAGCTTACGTTTGAGAGAAAAACGAATATTTATTAGCTTAAAAATTATTCTTATGCTAAACTTACATAAAATTCAGCTAATAATGTGATAACGAACAGGCCATCCAAATTTTATTATCATATGTTTATTTGTTTAAAAATTATGTGCAAAAGAAGAAAACGAGAAAACTGGTTGACTTTAATTTTGTTAACCAGTGTAGATGGAAACATATGGATAAAGGGTTGTTGTGATTTCAATTAAAGTGACGATATTCAGACCCCCCTCTGGAGCCTGTTCTACTAAACGGATTTTGATGAAATTTGATATATATATTATAAAGACTATGTGAAAGAGAGTTCAGAAATAATAATAATAATATTAGTAATAAATAAAAATTTTAACTAGAGAAAAGTAAGGGAATAAACCTATAAGAGGCAAGTAATTCTACTTTTGTATCACACAGCAGAATTTTCGAAATTATTTTGTATTTATAAAATATGTTTGAATAGTATAATCAGTGATATTTTAATACGTATATACATATATTTAAAGATGAGCATTATATAAAGACCATTATTTGCACCTGACAATATTAAAACAAAATATATGCCTTGGTGGTCAAAATTATTATTATAATTGTGAAGAAATCTCTTTACGATGGTCTGTTTAATCTATACAGCATGTCCATAAAACACTGAAATCGTTTTCCCCTCCCCTTAAATATTGATATTATGCATGTATTATAAATTACAAAGCTGTGTAAAAAAAAAAAAAAAAAATGTGGTACATAATTTTGCAAAATTAAATTAAAATTACAAAATATCGAATATTAATAATTAAAATACTTTAATATTTCTACTGATTCCATACTAAAAAATTCCCCAGCAAAGTGCTTATACACCGATAAGGTGATGCAAAAAATTTCAGCATTGTAATAATTGAAATAAAAAAGAAAAAATCGAGACAAACAAAACAAAACAAAAAATTCTGACTCTTCCTTTTTAATGTATTTATGCCTTTCTTCGATGGAAAAAAAAAAAAAAAAAAAAAAAAAAGAGAGAGAGAGAGTAAGGGGGCCGTACGTAAATTAAAAGTGATAACAGTGATAATGTACTTAAACATGTCTTTGTTTAAACATAAACTTTTTAATATTATAATGCTAAAATTTTGTACGTCAATTTATCAAGTTATGGAACCCTTTCTTTGGAATTTATTTGCATGGAGCCGTATAAAAATTTTAATTCTGTAGTCTTTAATTTAAATCCCTTTAAAGTTTTGACCAATTAAAAGAGTATCACTTTTAGGTACGTTTGTAGTATGTAATATGTTATTAAAATCAACATTTAAAGAAATAACGCCGAGGTCAAGGTTTCTTAAAGAAGAAGCGTTCAAACGTATAAACTTTTAAAATGAAACTTAAAAGAAAAAAAAAAATATTA
Source organism: Salticus scenicus (assembly GCA_963930645.1). Taxonomy (NCBI): domain Eukaryota; kingdom Metazoa; phylum Arthropoda; class Arachnida; order Araneae; family Salticidae; genus Salticus; species Salticus scenicus. The sequence continues at coordinate 263,626,243 of OZ005651.1, read as the reverse complement.
ACAAAGAATAAAAGAGCGTATAACTTTTTTTCTTTAAACAGTGTAATCTGATGTACTGAATAAAAAGAAAGTAAGAGTAAACTTAAGCAAAGAAGAATTAGTTTAACCTGTTTTAAATTTGATGATTTTTTGTTTAAACGACCACATTATTTATTATGAAACCATCAAACAAATAACAGAGGCAAAAAATACTTAAAATACCTATAAAAATTAAAATGAAGTATTAATTTAATAAATTTAAGTTATTCATAATTTAAAGTTAGAAGTGAAGAACCCGTGATCAAAGTATATACAAGTGTATATAGACGGTGATTCAAAACCCAACGTACAAATTTTTACAAGAGGTAGGGAACATGATAAGAATTAAAAAAATTGCACAAGGACCCGTGACCGCAAACGTCACTTTAGCCATGCATGCCAATTATCTAATTAACCCGTTAACGCCCGAATTAATTAATTAATTTTGAAAATATTATTAGCTGATTATTTCACTTCTAGAGTTTTAAAGTCTATCCTTATTTATTGACGTTTAGTGTTCTAGCGAGAAAACTTCGAGAAAGAAAAACTTTGAGATATCAAATTAATTTCTTGTTATATGTTGACAAAGATCTCGAAAGTAAAGTATTATAATATATATTATTATTCAACTTGATTTAAATTAGTATACCTGCGCAAAAAGCAAATATATGTGAGACGAATGAAAAATCATAAAATAACTATCCAAATTACAAAATAATAATTAATAGTAGGCACATAAAACTTTCAGGGATCATTTAGAGTGACGCTATAAACTGTCACTAAAAAGCAGAAATCATTCCAAGAAATCAAAAAAACATACTTGCCATTTTATTAGCTGTCCTCAAATGAGGACACTGGGCGCTAATGGGCTAAGAAACGGAAGGTTTTTAGTACCCACCTTTTTTTTTTTTTTTTTCACACCTGTCTATTTATGTCACACCAGTCTATTTCTTTTTCACACCAGTCTACTACGTCATTTTATTTATAGAATAATTTTCTCGATTTATATTATAAATACCGTACTTGCCAACCATCTCATTAATAATCGTAATTTTGTTACGCCTCTTTATTTTTAGAGTAAATTTCTCCAAATACAGTTGTGATTAATTATGAATAAAATTACTTAAAAAAAAGTCTTGTGTGAAAAAATGCTCTTAAAGTAAAAGTAGTTTTAAATAAAGGTCGGGCTAAAAATGCTCAGGAATAAATTAAAATGTTGACAACTGTGATTCGGTGTTCCCTTATCGCTTTTTTCCTCTCAATGACAACAGTTATCACCTCTATTTTAATACTGGACTCATTGAGTTCGCACTTGGGCTCCCATGGTCGCAAGGAATAAGGTTAAAGAATATCAAATTACGTACAATATAAAGATTAGTTAAAAATGCAATCTACAAAAGCCACACCCATATGCAAGTTTTACTGTTAAAAATTAGTCAAGAACATCCAGTTCTTAAAAGTTTAAAATGAAGTTAATTGCCATGAGTAAGTAGTAGTTAGTGGCCATAATGCAATTTTTAAACCTTATGATGTGCCCTATCTCCCCAAAAGCTTTGTACGTTGGATCTTGAACCACTCTGTATAATTTAGGGTAAAAGTTCATATAGCCCACCGGGAAAATATTGGTACCCGCGGCAAAATTAACAAAATGTAAAATTTATATCTTTTGTCAGTACAGTAAAAAATTAGGAAAAAAATTACTTTTACTATAATATTATAGTAAATATATTATTCAATTCTTTTGTTCATTATTATCATCATTATAATTATATATATATATATATATATATATATATATATATATATATATACTCATAACTATTTTAAATTGTTCTAGTATTGATTTATAATTAATAATGAAGCTTGCAATATTAATATATTCTGTTTTAAATGCTCACCTTAAGATTTATATACAGATATATTTATATACAATGCTGCCTGCTGGAATCAAATAAATCTCGAAAACGGCTCATAAAGTCTTTCGGAATAGGCAGGTTCAAATTAAAAGATAAATAGTTAAAATAATGATAAAAAATAGTTAAAATCTGATGGTATTAAAATAAAAAAGCATATTGTTTTTTTCTGTAATAACAGTTGAATATTTTGTGATTTAAAAATTACAGTAAAGCGACTGATTTTAGTTCATGGCAAAAAATAAACAAATAAATAAATAAAGCTAAGCCTTAGACTTTTTTTTTTTAAATTGACATGAAATGAAAAATAAAATAATTTGTTTAAACTGAATTCTTTTGGCTAGTGAACCATTTAAAATTTATTATCATTATTATTATTATTTATAGTTTTTTTTTTTTTTTTTTTATTATTTAGGTCTAAGCTTTACCTCAAAAGGGTACCGAGCGCAACATAATTTTATAAAGCCTTTTAATTTTATTCAAAGATTTTAAAAAGTCTTTTAATTAAATTAGCCCCTTGAAAATGCAGGAGTTTCCAATTTTCTTTGTCAAGATTAAAAAGAAACAATTTTCCATGCATAAATCTCATTTAATATTTAGCAGTAAATTTTCACGTGCAATTTTTCGATGACTACTGCAAAGATCGAAGTCTTCTTTTTTTCAGAGTTGCCAAGTTCATTAAGTTATTTCGGAACACTTTTAGCCCCGACTATATTTCCCACCATTTAATTTATAAAATAATTTCCTATAACATTTAACTACGATATAATCAGGAAATAGTATTTCTTTAAAAAGTGGCCTGAAGGAAAGACGGGACGAAAAATGCTCCGGAAGAAATTAAGGCACTTGGCAACTCTGCTCTTTCCAAGGATGAGAAATTTCCGCCTTTTTTACAACAGCTATTTATATATATATATAAAGATTTAAAAAAAAAATTCTGTTTTATTTAATCACGACATATTACTACAAGAATACGGAAAAGATTTCTATACGAGAATAGCGGTAGCATCAAAGGCGGAAATTTCTTATCCCTAAAAGTCCTGTTAAAAAAAAAAAAAAAAAAAAAAAAAAAAAAAAGAAAAACTGGGACTTTTACATTTCTTATTATCAATCACATGGAAACTTTTTAGTTCTTTAAAAATATGCAAAATCATACAACAGAATATTTTTAATTTTCTTGTGAACAGAATACTTATTTTCTTAACGGCCCTCTTCACTTACCGTCACCGGAAGCCCGAGCCAATGTTATTACATGGGGAAATTTTCTTTACAAATAACTTATTAACAAATCCATATTTTTAAATTCTGTTTTCCCTTTCGGAAAATTCCCAACTGTTAAATTGACGGACCTTTTTTAAAAATGTATTTTTTTTATTTTTAATATTTTATTTTGAAATTGTAAAATGAAAAAAATTCACCCATTGAAAATTCGTATTTTGCAGCTTCAAAAAAAAAAAAAAAAAAAAAAAAAAAAAGAAAGAAAAAAAAAATAGTTTTTTAAAAAAGATCCGTCAGTTTAAGAGCTGCGAATTTTCAGAATGTGAAAACATATTTTAAAAATATGTATTAGTTAATAAGTTATTTGTAAAGAAAAATTTCCCATAGAATAACATTGGCTTCGGCTTCCGGCGGCGGTGAGTGAAGAGGGCCCTTAACACTTTCGCTACAGCTGACGTAGATTCACGCCATTTAACTAGTATGTTGTGGCCACCACAAGACTTTCTTCTATATTTTCCTATATACATATTCAATGAGTAACAATATTTAAAAAAAAAATAATAATAAAACGATTTTTTTCTAAGTTTTTTTTTTTTTTTTTGTTAAAAGTAAAAAAATCGATAACTTTGTTTCAAATTGTCACAGATTTATAGTTCAACCATTCGTTTTAAAGGTATTGACGAGATCTTTCGAAAGATACCCATCTTGAAACTTTGCCCCCCCGGGTGGGAACTCCCCCCCCGGTGGGGGGGGGGAACCGATGCCCCCACATGCACAAAAATTTTTTCCTAGTTAACTACTACTATTATCAACGAGATCTTTCAAAAGATACCCATCTTGAAAATTTACAAAATTTTTTCCTAGTTAACTACTACTATTATCAATAATTCATATTAATTTTATAATCACAAGTTTAAAATAACTCTTATTATGCACATTTATACGAATTTTTGTCCTATACTGCCATGTTAAAAATTTAGATAAAATGCTATCACAGCGCCACCTGTTGAGCTATTGATCCCCAAGTATAATCAGCACTAGTTTATGTCGGGGACCAACTAAATACCAAGTTTGGTAAAATTTCGTTAAAAAAAAAAAAATTGCGATCTTTTTCTAAGTTTTGTTTTGTTAAAACTAAAAAAAATCGATAACTTTGGTTTAAAGTATCACAGATTTATGGTTCAACCATTCGTTTTAAAGGTATTGACGAGACCTTTCGAAAGATACCCATCTTGAAACTTTGCCCCCCGGGGGGGTACTCCCCCCCCGGTTGGGGGAACCGATGCCCCCACATGCACAAAATTTTTTTCCTAGTTAACTACTACTATTATCAACGAGATCTTTCGAAAGATACCCATCTTGAAAATTTACAAAATTTTTTCCTAGTTAACTACTACTATTATCAATAATTCATATTAATTTTATAATCACAAGTTTAAAATAACTCTTATTATGCACATTTATACGAATTTTTGTCCTATACTGCCATGTTAAAAATTTAGATAAAATGCTATCACAGCGCCACCTGTTGAGCTATTGATCCCCAAGTATAATCAGCACCAGTTTATGTCGGGGACCAACTAAATACCAAGTTTGGTAAAATTTCGTTAAAAAAAAAAAAAAAAAAAAGGATTTTTTTTCTAAGTTTTGTTTTTTTTAAACTAAAAAAAATCGATAACTTTGGTTTAAATTATCACAGATTTATCGTTAAACCATTCGTTTTAAAGGTATTGACGAGATCTTTCGAAAGATACCCATCTTGAAACTTTGCCCCCCCCCCGGGTGGGAACTCCCCCCCCCCCGGTGGGGGGGAACCGATGCCCCCACATGCACAAAAATTTTTTCCTAGTTAACTACTACTATTATCAACCTGATCTTTCAAAAGATAACCATTGTGAAAATTTACCCCCCCTGGGGGGGTATTTCCCTCCTAGGGGGGGAAGCGATGCCCCCCCATGCAGAAAATTTTTTTCCTAGTTACATACTACTATTATCAATAATTCATATTAATTTTACAATCACAAGTTTAAAACAACTCTAATTATGCACATTTATACGAATTTTTGTCCTATGCTGCCATGTTAAAAATTTAGATAAAATGCTATCACAGCGCCATCTGTTGAGCTATTGATCCCCAAACATAATCTGCACCAGTTTATGTCGGGGACCAACTAAATACCAAGTTTGGTTAAATTTCGTTAAAAAAAAAAAAAAATTGCGATTTTTTTTCTAAGTTTTGTTTTGTTAAAACTAAAAAAAATCGATTACTTTGGTTTAAAGTATCACAGATTTATCGTTCAACCATTCGTTTTAAAGGTATTGACGAGACCTTTCGAAAGATACCCATCTTGAAACTTTGCCCCCCCCCCCCCGGGTGGGTACTTCCCCCCCGTGTGGGGGGGGAACCGATGCCCCCACATGCACAAAAATTTTTTCCCAGTTAACTATTACTATTATCAACGAGACCTTTCGAAAGATACCCATCTTGAAAATTTACTTCCCCGGGGAGGTACTACCCCCCAGGGGGGGGGGAACCGATGCCCCCACATGCACAAAATTTTTTTCCTATCTAACTACTACTATTATCAATAATTCATATTAATTTTACAATCACAAGTGTAAAATAACTCTCTTTATGCCCATTTATACGGAATTTTGTCCTATGCTGCCATGTTAAAAATTTGCATAAAATGCGATCACAACGCCACCTATTGAGCGATTGATCCCAAAATCTAATCAGCACCAGTTTATGTCAGGGTGCAACTAAATACCAAGTTTGGTTAAATTTCATTCATTGGTTCGTGAGATACAGTGTCCACAAAAAAATGATACAGACAGACAGACAGACAGACACAGAGACAGACAGACATTTTCTAAAAACTATTAATTCGTGTTCTCCACATCCCAAAACATGTAAATCCATCAAAAAGTGGATCCAATACTTTCTCTATATTACATATAGAAGAAAGTAACAAGATGTGGTACATAATTTTAGAAAATTATATAAAAATTATAAGATACTAAAGTTTAATAAATAAAATATTTCAATATTTCTACTGATTCCACACAAAATTTTTTTTCAGTGAATGAAATTTGCATATATACTATTAAGTGCAATAATTACAGCATTGTCTTATAAAAAAAAAAAAAAAAAAAAAAAAAAATTCTAAAGATACATAGCAGTACAAAAGATTTCTGACTTAACCTCCTTCTTTAAAGTTTTCATGTCTTAACATAGTTTCTCTTATGAGGAAAAAAAAAAGAAAAAAAAAGCTCATATTTTAGGAGGTCGTATGCAAATTAAGAGTAGAAACAATGAAAAAGTAAATATATAAACCCATTTATATTTGAATTTGTGACTAATCCATCAATAAATTTATTTAAATACATATTTGTTTAAACATAAAGTTTTTAATGATACAATGCTAAAATTTTGAAATCAATTTATTAAGTTATGGAACCTACTAAATGTATCTGGATTTCTTTTTTTGAATGGAGCCGCATAAAAATTTAAATTCTGTACGTCTTGAATCTAAGTCCCTTTAAAGGGTATTGACCAATTAAAAGTAATATCATTTTTATGTACCTCTGTAATATATCATACATTACTAAGATCAGTAGTTAAGGAAATAACGCCGAGGTCAAGGTTTCTTAACTTCGGCGTTAAGAACCTGTTTAATAAGTTACACCAAATCTGATAAGTAGAACAGGCTCTAGAGAAGTCTAAACAGTACAATTTTTTAAAATCACTCTGTACGTATCATTTAAAGGTGCAAAAGTGTCCGTCTCAAGACGGAACTCTTACACTAGTAGGGGAGCGTGGGGCTAGTTGTCACAGGGGTAAGAAGTAACACCTAATTTACGAAATAGTCTGTAACATTTGTGATTAAATATTTTTATAAACATAATTCTTATGACGAGCTTTATAATGTAGGCACAAACGGTGCTCCACAAAAATGGTTCATGAGAGGTTCTGTACACGTGCTTCATTTTAGCTAGTTAGTGAAAAATTAATAATAAAAAAAAATCGTAAATTTTGATTAAAGGTGTGTTAATTTATACTTTAAAGAAATGTTTATAGCTATTTCTTTAGTCTGTGTGTTGAGTTATAAAATGCATCCTTAATTTTTTCGTTCTATATATTTTTTATAACTAAACAATATGTCCGAAATCATAGGATGGGGCAAGTTGTAACATGTTAGAGGAGTGGCTTGTGAAGATGCCTATTGCCAGAGCTCGAAGTCTCCGCCCATTTTCAGGAAAATTTCAGAAAGGAAAAATTTCTGGCTTCTTTGTTACTACTATATTTATACAGAAATATTTTCTTTGTTTTTATATTATAATGCCGTTATAATTTAATCACGAATTTGAGAATATTGCATAAAAATAGTAGTAAAAAAATAAGCAAAAAGTACTCATCAATGAGAGTGCCTTGAAAAAAGGGCGGAGAATTTGAGCCCTGCTAAACCCTTTCTGTGACAGAAGAATGGGTATAATGCTTAATTTGCAAAATGTGCGCGCATATTAAATGCATGAGAGGGAACCCACACAGCAAATTCACATCTATAAGATATCTATAAGCTGTAAACACGAAACATTCAACACATCCATAAGACATCTAAAAATATCTAAATCGCATCCATTTCACGTCTATTAGAGATGTGATGTGTGATCTCTCTGAGCTCCATAAGACATCTACAATATCTATGATGTCTTGCTTATACACATCTATAAGACATCCAAGTATAGATCTCTTTTCAACATGCAGTACCTCTAATGTACGTCTATAAGACATCCAAGTATAGATCTCTTTTTGACATGCTATACCTCTCATGCACATTATAAGACATCCAAGTATAGATCTCTTTTCAACATGCAGTACCTCTTATAGCTGTACTATAGATATGCATGAAGGATATTATTTACAGGTGTTGGAGAAAATAATGTGAACACTTACACTATTTTACATTTTGTTGAATATCTTGAAAAATACTTACCGTGTTGTTCTTGAATTTTGGGAATAAGGAAAACATGCTTTTCCTCATATTTTTCAGCAAAAGATTTTGTCACAAAGGCCTTTAGGGGACGAACAACAAATCCAATAAAATAAAGGATTTGTGATAACCCAGTAATGGAAAAGCTTCAAATGATCTGCACATTTTAGATATGGTTATATAAATGTTATGTTATACATGTGTAGAGTTTTATGAGGATATCTTGAATATTCAAAATTATTAACATTTTATTAAAAAATGCAAAAACTTTTCACAAGTATTTTTCACCACACACATTATAACTCCAAAGATTTTTCTTCAAATTTCATGAAACTATCGGAAAACATAACAACATACACCTAAATCATTATACTATAGTTTAAAACAAATATATTTAATATTCAAAGATGGTATGGAGAGTTGTAGTAAATGATTTATTACTGTGCATGCACGGACTGAACCAAAAAATAACTTTGACATAGTTTAAATTCAACTGTACAGAGCACCTTAAAAAAAAAAAAAAAAGCAGTTGAATATCACGAAAATTCATAGAGTTATCTGTGATTGAATGAGCTGTTTTTCTGATTTTTTTATTTAAAAAGGTCTTTACAAAAAGGGGTTATTCGCAAATAAAAGTTTGTACCAGAAAAACATTTTTTCTTTTCAAACAATTCATTTTTCTTTTTTATAAATATGTAGCAAATACTATACAAAAAAATAAGAAAAATGAATAGCAAATATTGTATTAAGTTTCACTGTATAACATAGTTTTTCTGATACAAACTTTCATTTGTGAACGACCCCTTATAAAGATATTTTTAGGAAACAACTGAAAAACAACTTATTTAATCACCAATAATACCTATGAATTTTTGTGATATTCAAAAGGATGTTTTTTATGAAGTGCTCTATACAGTTGGATATCAAATTCTGTCGATGTTTTTTTTTTTTTTTTTTTTTTTTGCTGTAGTCCGCACATGCACAGTAATAAATTATTTACTACAACTGTCCATATCTTTTTGAATATTAAATATATTAGTTTTAAATTATAGTATATTGATTTAGCCATATATAGCTATGTTTTCTGAAAGTTTCATGAAATTCGAAGTAAAACCTTTGGTTTGGAGTTAGTAAAAACTTGTGAAAATTTTTGCATTTTTTAATACAATAACTCCTTAAATATTCAAGAATCCTCACAAAACTCTGAACACGTATAAAATATAATATTTATAACCATATCTAAAACTTGCAGATCAATTGAAACTTTTACACATACAGGGTTATCACAAATACTTTTTATTTTATTGGATTTGTTGTTCATCCCCTAAGGGCCTTCGTGAGGAAAGACATGTTTTCTTTATTCCCAAAATTCAAGAACAACACGTTAAGTATTTTTCAAGCCATTCGAGAAAACGTAAAAAAGCACAAGTGTCCACATTATTTTGTCCAACACCTGTACGTCTTTAAGACCTTAAAACATTCATATCTTTTAGATATTTAGGTACTTCTTATGGATATTTTTGACGCACAATAAAATTATATATTCCATTGGCAGTACCTGAAAATCTTAACTCAGACTCTTACTTTTTTGAGAAAACCAGCTAAAAAGTACTTGAAATCTGGTATTATCACTGTAATTTTTAAATGGAAATGCCAAGTTGATGTTATTTTTCAATATAATGAAATATATACTTACATATGTATAATAAAATTAACAACATTAGAGCTTTAAAATATAAATATATTAATAGTTATTAATTATTGACAGTAATTTCAATAACGTAATTAAATATTTTGTTTTATGTGCACTTGTTTTTTTTTCCCCACCAGATCGGTATTTTTACCTAATTTAAAGTTTTAAATACTGTGTTTTGTACTAAATGCAAGTTCTGTAGTGCTTTTTATACTTTTTATTAAATTAGTACTTTAAATATTTTATATTTCAGTTTGGAGATGCACTTAAATTTTCACATTTTTAAACTAAAAATTATAATACTAAAATAGTGTCTAAGATAATTTTTCGATAAAATAACATGGGCTTTGACTTCTGAGAGTCCTAAATGGCATATCATTGATAAATTCCTGTAATTAACTAAAAGGAAGTGACCGATGAATTAGTTTGAAATGCACTTTTTCAGAACATTTCGACATCCAGTTCATGTTAGCCTGTGTTTATTCTATCAATATCTTAGCTTTAGGGCAGTTTTTGTTAATTTAAAATCATGGTAAGTAGTCAATACAAAATACCACTGGCTTTTTGTGTCAGTTGTACAATGATTCTGCTTCTGAGGATCATCATGAAATGCATGTATTTTGTATTAACTGTTTGCTTAGATTGCTATTAATTTAAGTTAACAAAAGATTGCTTTAAAGCTAACATAGATTGCAGCTAACACATGTTTTCTTTTAAAGTTCAGAACTGAGAGTAAATTTTCACTAAAATATTTTATTCAACTAGGTTAAAAAATCATTAAATTATCCAAAATAGTTATTCTGTATGGCACAGATGTAAATAAGAGAGGGGAAGGTTACGGAGAAGCTCAAGCTTCTGTAACAAAAATGCTGGTTAAAATGCTCAATGAAATTTAAACATGCAATTATTTTAAAATTGGAAATACATTGCCCTCCCGTACGTTTTGTATAATTTTCCCCTCCATCATACATAAAGTTGATCATAATTTTCATCTTTCTGGCAAATAATACATCCATTTAAATGTTTTTATGCATATTTATAGGTAAAACGCATTTAAAATCTTTATTATGGCTGTTTACAGAAAAAAATAAAAATAAATAAATGTGATAGAACAAATATTTAAATAATTTCACATTAATAAATCTACTCTTATAAAAATCGTCTCTTTACAGGTTAAATAACCAATTTTGACGATAAAGCTCAACACAAACATAGAAACAAAATTTTTCGACAATTTCAACCTTCAAAATTTATTTGATAATTTGCATTCTTTTTTTCCAAGCGCTATACACTGTTTGATTTCTTTTCTTTTAACTAAGTCTTATTCAAATGCATCATTCATCATTGCAACCTGATTTATTTCTGATTTCGCAGTTTAAAAAGTAAATGATGAATGCAATTTCTTTTTATAAACTTACATGCAGGAGTATGAATAGACATCCATTCATTGTATATGCATTTATATGTCTGAGGTGTGTATTTTTGCTCATTTTTTTTTTCTACAGCTATGTGGATACACATCAACAAAATGAAACATTAAAACAGAATGATGTAGAAAAAATAACATCTTTATTTAGAAAAATCTTATTTCAAGCGAGCCTTTGCATGGTACAGACAATCTTTTATAAAACTTTCAATATCATTGGCACTAGCGTTGAAAAAAACAATTTATTCGAACAGCATTTGTAGTATTGTGTTGTGGCTTATCCTCCAACACTCTGACGAAGTCAGACAAGATCCATCAGACCATTATCCCTAAGGAAATCGAGAACCAGAAGGGGGGAAGAGTATAGGTCCTCCTGGAAAGACCCAAACAGAACAGCATCTGTAATAATAATAATAAAAAAAATTATATTATTAAAAATAAATCATAGAATATATACTTAACAGTAAACAGAATTATTTTCTCCTTACATATTTAGGAATTCAAACTAGCAAACATGTGAAAAGATTTTGTATATTTTTTACATCTTGCTTATCTACGATTAAATTTTTCAAATCAAAAGAATAAAAGTATGTTGAAGAAAACGAATAGGGTCTATGATATACAGGGGACATCTAGATTTAGGGTAGAGTCTTGCATTGGGTCAGGTGCAAGATGCAAGTCGATTTTGCATTAATTTTTTACCAGCGGGTCTACCCGAAAAATGTTCTTTTTAAAGCTTTTTTTTCATAAAGTTTAGTGTTAACGTTTTGCATAAATTTCCAATGTATCTGCAAGTTTTCCATTGTAAACATTACATATTTTTTTATGCTATCAAAATATTTGGAACAGCAAATATTTTGAAATTAACTACCGTATATTTCTGTGTATAAGCCGAGAATTTTTGGAAATTTTTCGGAGGCTGAAGTACAGGGGTCGGCTTATATTCACCAAATTCTAGCAAAAAACATACATTAGAAACAAAGAATGAATGCATATATTTTAAGCTTAAAAACTATAAATAAAGTAAAATAGTGATATTAAACCTTATTTTTAAATAATTATCACACATAAAACTCTTAAATTAGCAATTTTAAATTTATTTCTAGAGCAGCTTGATGTAGTCACGTGTGTTTAAATTTCTTTTATTTTAACCTGTCGATAGCTGACGTCATTGGCAGATTGCACGAATGGGGTAACTTCTCTGTCCGATTCATAAATAGCATAAGAGAAACTTGAAAAAACAGGACTCCCAATCATATTTTCGATTTATACAATTAAATCATCTCTGTTTAAAATGTTTCTAGGCTTACACTATCAAAAGAAGTAGCAGATCTTCGGTTTTTTTTTTTTTTTTTTTTTTTTTTTTTTTTTTTATAGAAGTTTTTTTTTTTTTTTTTTTCTGTTGAAGATTGCCTTGAGGCACTGATAAAAATACTCAAAAGTAGAAATATACAAAATAATTTAGATACATTATTTAAAAAAATCGACGCAATTGGTCTTTAAATGGCTTATTTATGTAAACATCCAGCGGCTTCAGCATCGACAGTAGGCCTCCCGGTATTACGGCGACTATTGTTTCAGCTGCCGGAACTTGTCCTTCACTGCATGTGCGAGTGTATCTGTTCGATGCCTGTGCTAGCCTCCCTCCTGATAGGGTTGCCAGAGTTAAAACTATTGCCATTGGCGAACACAATGTGATCGTTTTACGTTGTTCCTAAGCAAGGTATTGGATATTGGATTGGGTATTCTATTGGATAAGCACATATTTTGTGCAATTTCAATGGACAGATTATCCTGAAAGTTTTATAGATTGGCAATATTTTCACCATTTTGGCGATAAACACTAACTTTAAAAGAGTATTTTTTAAATTTGGCTTACACAAGAGTTTGCAATTTTGAGCAAATTTCTGAAGGGAAAAACATACTCTCGGCTTATATATGGATCGACTTATATTCGGAAATATACGGTACTTATTTCAATGTTATGTTTGAATACATATTGACATTTTATCATATTTTACTGAAGTTTTTTTATACAGTAAAACCTTGATCTATTGTTCTCGCATTTATCGTTTTCCCACATTGATTATTTTATTTCAATAGTCCCTGTACAAATTGTATTTAAATAATCTTAACCAAACCTGCATGTATTGTACTTAAAAAAGTTGTTTTCCCGCTTTCATGGTTGTAAAATGTTCCTTCTGACCTCGTAAAAACTTTGTCCTGAAGGACAAGCGGTTCCATGTACATACAAACTGGAATTACTTCTTTCATTCTAAAATAACTCATTTCCATATAAGATCAAAATTGTGATACCATGCCATGTCTCCAGACCATCAATTAATTTAGTAATTTCAGCATGGCAACCTCTTTAGTAATCCAGAAAATTGTTCCGTGAAATGCAGTTACATGCGAAAAAAATGATGAAGAATACCACATCAAGAAAATGATGCTGCTGCTAATGCAGATGCAGAGTGGTTGCATGTAGCAGATGATACGTCTGGTACAAAATTTAGTAATAATACATGTATTAATCAAGATGTTGTGGCATACGATATCCTAAAGCATAGAAGAAATGTGTGATTTCAGAAAATGAAAATAATAGCGAAGAAATAGAGAATTATTTTTACGCTGATGACTCAATTATGGCGTTTAAAAATGCATGAACTTTTATATAAGCACATGAAATTACAGAAAAGAACCAGAAAAAAAGTTGTAAATCTGGAAAAATTCCTGTTTAATTTATATATATATATATAAAAAAAAATCCAACATAAAATTTTTGATTTTTAAAAATAAATTTTACTTAATGTTCTAAAACATTGATTTATTGCTTTCAGA